>JAPYZL010154562.1:0-29693 GCA_030522825.1 Platygaster orseoliae
AATTAATGTCGTTGCATTCTAAGTTTAAGGCATTTTTTCCAATATGTTTCCTTTTTATTTCTCTTGCGCTTTTTGTGAGCTATCAATAAAGTTACAATAACAAAAATGTCGAACTTTTATTTGCTTTCCTTCACAGAGCCTTCATTAATTAAGTATTCACAGCGATTTGTGTTGATATTTGTGCGATTTTTCGTCGGTTTTTGAGAGTGGCCGTCATTACCCCACTATTTTTGTAAATGACAAAAACCAACTTTTTTTAAAGATTTTAATTTTTTTTAGTTTGAATCAAAATTTTTTAAATCTGCCGGTATACTTTGTTAGCATTTGAGTTACACTTGTTATTTTAACTTTCGTTTGATCAAAAATGTCAATTTTTGGATGTGTTTTGATGCTGAATGAAAACTATGAAAAACAAGCTCACCTTATTAAATGAGCTTGTGCGTGATATATTTATTTTATGTTAAGATGAAAGCGTCATAAAAAAATGACTCAAAATTGATCCGAAACCTATGCTCATTCTCTTCTATTCCTTAGGAATGCGGACACACTAATTTCCTTTGCTGCGAGCCTCGAAATCCGAAACAGCTGTGTTTAGTTCGCCATCTTGCCGCTAGAGGCTTCGCGCCACAGGGCTTCTCGCACGTAAAAAGTAGTGCAGGGTGTACCTCAGGAGTGCAAATGAGATACAAAATTGTCTCAAGATCCTCAGACAGATACCAAGTGTGTAATGGTACTGTACGAAAGGAACTGAGTCCAATCCCCCCCCCCCCCCAATTGTGTTTTCAATCAAGGAAAGTGGTTGTGTGAATATTGTCACTGTATAATGTTATGTTCAATCAGTAATTTTATTCTGAATTATACTTGTTATATTGAACATTTGTTGATTGCAGAACTTTCTGCATTTGGACATTATATCTTGTTTTATGAGTGATTATGTAACAATTTTCGTGTAGTTATGTTAACACTTGTCACTTGTCAAAACGTAACCTTGTGTCAAGATACGTTGATTAGTTATAGTTTGATGACTCGATTTGTCATACATAACTGCAAAATCCCAAAATTCTAAAACTATTTCATTCGTACTCTCCTAACTGGATCGTTGAGGATTTGAACTCCTGAAAATTTTTTCTGTTTTTACGCGTCTAGTACGTGTGAAAGAAATCACATTTTTTCTCGTTGATGAGAATGAAAATAACGAATAAAAAGTAAAATTATTATTTTAAAATTTAAACCAGTAAAGTGAGCATTGATAGCACAACTAATTTGCCTTTTTCTTGCTGTGAATCTTAACGTCATTTGAATTCCGTGATTGTATCATCTATGGCTGGATTGACCAAATAGGCAAACAGGCATCTGCCTAAGGCGATAAATTTTTAATAAAACTTTCAAAATTCGTTTGACCTGCGAGAAACTAAAATTTAGCAGAGATGTCAATATTTTGAGAACTGATATGAGGATTTTTTGATTATTTTGTTGGTATATGTAGCAATATGATAAGTTAGTTTCATGATATATATATAATATTTTCATAAAAAACAGTATCCTACCTGTTGAACTTCTTATCCAAAATAATTACTATCAATCAACCTACCTGTTATTCTCGGGAATCTGAAAGCCACATTTCTCCCAATGAAACCACAAACTTGGGCACCTAATGAGTGACCAATGATGTGCAAATTATGTTTTTTCCATCCTTTTCGTATAAATTCATTGAAAATCTTTGTCAAACGGTCGGCAACTTGAGGCGCCGCAATGACCGCTTCCACGTAGCTGTTTTTGACTAAAATACTGTAATCCAAGGCTACGATATTGTAATGCCCATTCCGCAAATGCGCTGTAATTACATTAATCGAATAGCAGCGAAAGTTTAATCAACTAAAACACTAAAAGGTTTGTAAAGATAAATGGAAATACCGTCTGCAATCCATTTCACGCTATTGCTGTCGATGCTTTCATCGAAACCGTGAAAGTAGAAGACTGTTTTCTTTTGGGGGCTCAACAAGCGTAAAACGCCTATCGCATTATTAACTGGTATATCCACGTAATCAAAAATGTTTTTTCTGGAAAAAATTTGTAGTGTAATTTGTATGTATTTTCGGTCATTATGGAGTTTCTGCAGTTTATCAACCAGTTTTGACGGTCTTAAAATTCGATTTTAATTGTAGTGCAGGAATAAAATATATTATTTTGAGGCAATACGAACCCGATGTACACTCGGAAAAAAATACTGTCCGTGTTTAGCGCGCCTTTTTGCAATCCTGAAACGATTAATAACCAAATAAGAGAATGACTTGAGTTATTTCTGATCGATTTTGTTTGAATTTAGCACTGCTTACCGGTAACTTTGAAAACTGGAATGATGCACAGTAAACAAAGAAAACATCTAGTGTTCATCGTTGTTTATCGTTGATCAACATTCTACTGCAAAATTTGCATGAGAATTTAATTACCTGAACCTAAAATACTCTGAAATTGAAAATTTTTATATTTTAACGTTTTTATATGAAAAAATAAACGCAACTCGAAATAGGAAAATTATGCACTGTCGTTTTCTACTTGAAATTGCACCAAAAAATTTTTATTTATATAGATTTAAGAATATTCCGTTAAGGAAGGTAATTGACTAAGCCCGAGAATTTGTGAGAGTCGGTTTTTATACAGTTAAATAAATTTATGGTTACTCAAGTCACCTACTTTGTATTATCAAAAAACAATATTTAAATATTTTTTTCGAATAAGGGAATTGACAAAAAACAAGATAGCAAAGATTTATCTGAAATGGAAGCGTTACAGAATAGAATGAAAATAGAAAAGAAAATGCGGTGATTAGATAAGCCTGCTCTTATAACATTTGGATGAAATTTGTGATTATATTTTCATGTAAATAAAAAAAAAGTTTTATGGTAATAAGCAATAATGATGAAAGCAGTAATTTAAAGAAAGAGCTAAAATAATAAAAATGAAGTTGATGAAAAGAATATTAATAAAGAATCATGAAAATGAGTGGAAATAATTAAAAATCATTGTTCTAATTTCGAATTGTTCAATTATTGAAAGTACTAGAAATTGATTAAAGTACTATAAATCTATGTAAAAATCCATAATAAAATCAGAAAATCTCTCCGAATTCTATCAATACTAAAAAAAATATGAAAAACATTAAGCACTCGGATTAAAAAAATTGAACTCCAATAACTTGAAAGTCATAAAAATCTGATTTCGTGATTGAAACACGTCAAAGAAAAATTACAGAACACCATTAGTTTATAACTTTAAAAACCTCGAAATTATATCATTTTTTAAAAACCCCACTGAAAAATTTATAACCTCATAAACTTGAAGTCAAAAATTATATTATTAAGACAATTTTAAAAAATTCAATTTAATACTTTGCATACGTAAATATACTGAATTTTTCATAAAAACATTTTTATAAAAAAAGCTTAAGAATACAAAAAAAAATTATCAATGGAAATAATAATAAAAAATCATGAAAATGAGTGAAAGTTATCAAAAATTTACTTTTTGAAATCTAGAGAGTATAAAACAGTAATTTCTGCAAGTTTTCAAAGTTAACGAAATTCAGAATTATTAATTTCAACAACTCAAAAATAACAGTTTTATTCTGAGCTTTGGACGAATTTTTTCTTCAACAGAATTTTAATTATGAATGATTGGCTAGAAAAACAAGGGAAATGATGATTAAAAAAATCGTGAAAATTTTATCAATAAAAATACAAAAAAGAAACTAGTAATTTGTATTAAAGATATTGTGTTCTACAAAATAAATTGTAATACTTCAAATCTCCGAAACTTTCACTTTTATAGCATCAAATTCTAGAAATCTATAAAAATACCAGAATATGCTATGAAGTTCTGTAAGTAACAAAAAACACGAAAAATTTGCAAGTTTTTGAAATACCAGAAATCTGCATATTATTTGCTGAAAAATCTTTGATAATACCAAAAACTTTTGTAAATCTGATTTCTAGAGCATAAAACTCTGGAGATATATAGTTCAATCTATGAAATTACTGGAAATCTATAAAAATACTATAAATCTATGTAAAAATCCATGATAAAATCAGAAAATCTCACCGAATTCTATCAATACTGAAAAAATATTAAAAATACCAAAAGTATTAGACATTAAAATAAAAAAATTTGAGCCTAAGTAACTTAAAAATCATAAAAATTGGATTTTATGATTGAAACATGAATGAATGTTACAGTGAATGAAAAATTACAGAACACCATTTAGCTTATATAACTTGAAAATCCTCGAAATTAAAAAAAAATTATAAACCTCACAGTCCTAATAAAAACCACATTATCAAACATTAAAAATCTAAAATCCTAATAAAAAAAGTATTTGTATTTGATACTTGAAGTCAAAAACTGTATTATAAAAAAATTTAATTTTTTTATATGCTAAATTTGTCGTCAAAACATTTTATAAAAAAAGCATATAAATAATAAAATTATCGATGACAATAATTATAACAAATCATTAAAATAATTTAAAATCTACTCACTGAAATCTAGAGCCTATAAAAAACAGTAATTTCTGTTAGTTATCAATGTTTACGAAATCCAGAATTGTTAATTTCACTGACTCGAAAATAACAATTTTATTCTAAGCTTCGGAAAAGTTTTTCCTGTAATTATTAATGATTGGTTAGAAAAACGAAGAAAATAGAGATTTAAAATTTTAAATCTACGGAAATACTAAAAACCTTCCAATTCCAAAATACTTGATTATCCTACATTTTTCGTAAGAACATTTTTAAAAGTGTTCGAAATACTTTTTCGAAACGAGACTCACCCAAAAAAACCAACCTTGAATTGCAGCTTCAAACATAATTATTTATCTTATTACCAAATTCACGACATTAATTTATGTAGCGATAAATCACGATTTGATTGATTTACGAGATTTATGCAATTCAAAAACTCTGGATTCCTTTAGCGGCAATATATTGGGAAGAAATTTTGTAAGATGCCAACTTTCACTGATTCCTCAACGACATCGAATAATATAAAATTGGATTACCTTGGATGGTTTCGATTTTATTTGTCATGGACAAGTTTCATGCGTCATGAATATGAAAAGTAAAAATGAAATTTGCATATTTTCACAAATTTTGTACTTTATTAATCTTTTAACGAACCACACGAATTTCATTATTATAATTTTTGTATGAAATTTATTTACATGTGCAAAAAACAAAAATACATCTGAGATTATCAAATTCCAATTAAAAATTGTTTATCTACAGCGACAGATCCGTAATTCGTTTTTCCGATGTGTGAAAATCTGAGACCGGACGTGAGATAAATATTTTCACTTTTCAATTACTACTCCGGTATGCAAAGAGTGCTTATCTAATACGGCTTTCACTCTATATTGTTTAAAAACGTGCAGTGATTCCAGTTTAAGAATTATAAAATTTTTCACCCTGGAAATCATATACCTCGGTCAAGTCGTTGATGTAACGGAGTTTTTTCAACTTTAGAATCAAATTGGTTCTTTTGAACAGGAAATTTTTACAGAAACCCAAAAATAATTTGTTCGTATTTGTTTATTGCATCATTTTGTTATGAAAAAACAACGTACTGTCGATAATGAAAACAGTTGCAATAATTTGCACAGTGTGAGAAATTGAATAAATAATTAGTGATTTGTATTACAATAATTTGTATTAATTAAATGAATAAAAAAAAATTTTTTTTAATTTGCATAAAACTGCTAAAAATGCTGAACATTGTTTTTATTGTTAAATTTTGAAGACTGTCGACAATTATCAAAACATTTACGCTCTACAAAAGTTTGGATTCATTTGGGAGAATCGTTTTTTTTTATTCGTCTTTTTATTTATCGTTTTTTTTTTTATTTGTATTGCAAAACATTTAATGAATTTTGAAAAAAAAAATTCATTACATATACAATGTTTAATCATAATAATATAATATCATATAGTGATATTTCATAATAAAAATTATATTATTACATTTTATGTTATTAAAATTATTAATTATATTATATATCATAAATTCACTATATCATGTTGATATATAATTAAATTTTATACATATTTTTTATTATATAAATATTGATATGTTTTTTATATATACAATTAAATATTATATTAAAATATACATATAAATAGCATTATATCATTATATCATATCATTATATCATACCAATATTTCAGAAATCAGATATATTCGAAATTATTTATTCAAAAAACTTTCCAAATTCTGAAAACTGCCAAAAGAATTAAAAAATTTCAAAAGTTTCACAATTGAGTGAAAATTCCTAAAGTTGCTACTAAATATTCTGGTCATTTCAATGAATTGTTAATGATAAATTTTTTTGCAAAATATTTATTTTTCAAAAAGTTCCAAATAATACAAGTCTAATGTCTTTTTTATTTAATTTTTATTTACTCTTATCATTTTTTATGTTATCTTTTTTATTTAATTTTATTTTCTCCGAATTGGCCTCATGAAAATGAACAATTTTTTGTACACTCATGAAAAAAGGATTATATTTTGTGATATTCACTGAGCAGAAAAATGTAATTTAAAAAAGATTTGTTTATAAACAGTTTCAATTTTTAATAACTTCTGGGACTGTCAGAAAAATTATTTTTTTGTATCTTGTCTGTGTACTATTACGGTTATAAGGAAAAAAAATGAGATTTTGAATATTATAATTTATTCACATTATTTATTTAATTATTTATTTTCAACCTTGAAACTTTCATGACTGTCGAAACTTGTAAAAACTGCCAAAAACTTTGAAAATCGTAAAAAATCGCGCACACTCTTAAAAACTGTCAAAAATACCAAAACTCCTTTCACCTCTCAAAAACTATCGGAACCCACAAAAAAAAGTTTCTTTCAAACAAACGATTCGTTTTTTGCCTATCATATAAAAATAATCATCTCATAGTTCTTCAAGTTCATAAATAATTAGCTTACCTGAAAACTTTCGTGAGTAAGGAGTAAAAACACTTCACATCGCAAGTATCGATTTTTCGGTCCACATAGGACAATCATTGATCAATGACTGCAGTAAAAGTACCGGCTCGCGAAAGGAGAAGTAGGAATATAAATAACGTGATTTCCTCAGTAATCGACCATCGAAATTCTTTTTATTTCACGCAACATCACTTTATGTGTTCATTATTAATTCGTTTGTTAACATGAAATAATACTGAAAAGGGTATAACTATTAAAAGAAGATTTCCAGTTGAATAACACGAGTCAAATAATTTATTAAAAAGGAATTTATTGCTAACAACAAGCACATTGGTTTCCTGAATATCTTACACATTTTTACATATAAATTATTATTACAATGAGTTAAATGTACATGGGAATTTCGCGTATATCCTCGTAAATGTAAGCCATAGAAATGCAATAAAACATCGATACCTCTACGTAATTGATATATACATTCACAATATACATGAGTAGATGTGTTTGTGTGTGCTCCCATATTTGTTTACCGCACTGATATGCTTATCAGATCGAAACGAGACTTTCGAATATACAGAATTATCAATTAAATTTGGACCAGCGCAAAAACTGTATATTCGAAGCTATTTTAATTCGACTTTGTCGACAGTTACGAAATTTTTCAGAATTAACAAACCGATTTTTGATGTTATTTATTGCTGAAATTGTTTCGTTTTCGTTGACACTATTCAGTTTTGATTACACTCCTCGAAAAAATAAAAAATAAAAGTTTTGTACTGTGTGTATTTTTCTTATTTTAATTTTCGCGTAAATTCTACGTAAATGCATTGTTGATGACAGAAAAATCATTTCTTTCATCTGAAAATATTGTTCTTCAAATTCCAGAATCACTCGAAATGCACTTTAACTGTAATAAAAAACGATCACTAGGATGATAAAACGTGCAAGACATTCTTTTCGTGGTTTGCAGTTCATATAGAGAAGGCTTTGTCCGAAAAAATTATTATAATGACGTACTGAAATCAGCGTCTATCATTTTGTGCGGTATGATTCTATCGTGATATCACTTTATTGGATGATAACGATCGTGAGTATTTTGCCAACATCCTTCGAAAACTCATTTTCCCATTACATAAGAATTCCAGGAAAAACGTACTGTTATTTTACTTCTATTTTTATTGATTATATATTATCGAAAATATTATTGAAATTACTTCTCAACTGGTTTTTTTAAGTTAAATTAAAAAAAGAATATCATCTTTTACTTTCAGAAAAAAATGTTTGTAGAAGTTCGCAAATAACACTCGAGCGTTTTTCACGGATATGTGCATTTCGTTATATTGTTTATTGTTAAAGTGGTGCATTTTTTCGGTGTCTTTTTCGTGGTTCGATTGGTGTGTATTTTTTTTTCATGAACGATTGTTAAAACTGCACGCCTATGATTTTCTACATTCTTAGATTTACGTATATGTTATATAATCCGTTCGTTTTCACGAAACACGAGTAGTCATATATTTTTTATTCTTGTGGGTTATTTTCTGGGTGTTTAGGAGTATGCGAAAACTGAGTGCAGGTTTCTGTAATAAAACCTGTGCCGACTATAAGGGGATTTGTGAAGAAAATATTTTTGAAGTACAATAATACTGAATGTTGAATTATCACACAGAATTATACACTGAGAAAAAAATATAGTACTTTCTGACATGTATATAGTAAAAAGTAGTAGTTTTGCAAGGTTTATAATGTTCTTGCAAATTTTGTTATTTTTATTTTAAGTATTATAATTTTGTATGGTGAAATTTGTTATATTTCATGAATCGCAATATGTATGCCAGTTTTTGATAGTAAATTTCGGAAAGTGTAGAATTCATAGAATGCAAATTGTACTATATAAATTGTAATTGTTACTTTACTAGTACACAGGATTTATTATCCGTGTATAGTAAAACATAAAATAAAATATTTCGGCATTTATAACTTACGTTTTTTGATTGTACAATATGCATCATATTACAATATGACGTAGTAAAAAATTTTATTGTACGTATTACAGTTTTATATAGTAAAACTTGTTATATTGCATAAATTACAAAATGTATGTTAGTTTTTGCAAGATGATTTCGGAAAATTTTAAATCCAAAGAATGCAAATTGTACTATATAAATTGTAATTTTTACTATACTGTTCACAGGGTTTATTATCTATGTATAGTAAAACAAAATTAATTATTTCGCCTTTAATAACTCATGTTTTTTGATTGGTACAATATGCATCATATTACAATATGATGTAGTAAAAATATTTTATTTTACATTTTACAGTTTTATACAGAGATGGGCACAATTACTTTTGTTCCCGTTTTTGGATAGCTAAAAAACTATTGAAAATTTGTTGTGGGACCGTAAAAATTTGTCAGCAGGTGTATTTTTTGCTCTAGTTTTCAAAATTACAGTAAATTACAGCAAATTACAGTAGAATTACAGAAATTACAGTAAAAATTACTGAAATTCGTAATTTTTACTGTGATTGCTGTAATTCAGGTATCAATGCACATGTTTCGACTGTAATTTTGAAAACTAGAGCAAAAAATACACCTGCTGGCAAATTTTTACAGTCCTACGACAAATTGTCGACAGTTTTTTAGCTATATAAAAACTTGACCAAAAGCAATTGTGCCCATCTCTGGTTTTATATAGTAAAACTTGTTATATTGCACAAATTACAATATGTATGACGGTTTTTGTTAGATAATTTCGGCAAATTTTAAATTCACAGAATGCAAATTCACTATATAAATTGTAATTTTTACTATACAAAGTTCACAGGGTTTATTATCTGTGTATGGTAAAACAAAAAATAAAATATTTTGCTTTTTATAACTCATGTTTTTTGATTGGTACAACATGCATTACATTGCAATATGATGTAGTAGTAAACATTTTTATTTCACGTATTACAGTTTTATATAGTAAAACTTATTATATTGCATAAATTAAAAAATGTATGTCAGTTTTTTCAAAATGATTTCGAAAAATTTTGAGCCCACAGAATGCAAATTGTGCTATATAAATTTTAATTCTTACTTTACTAGTACACAGGATTTATTATCCGTGTATAGTAAAACATAAAATAAAATGTTTTTTAATTAGTATAATCTGCATGACATTGCAATATGATGTAGTAAATAATTTTTATTTTACGTATTGCAGTTTCATATAGTGAAACTTGTTATATTGCACAAATTACAATATTGCCAGTTTTTACTATATTTTTCCGGGAAATTTTTTAATTCACAGAACGCAAATTGTACTATATAAATTGTAATTTTTACTTTACCAGTCACAGAATTTATTATCTGTGTATAGTAAAACATAAAATAAAATGTTTTTAAATTAGTACAATATGCGTGACGTTGCAATATGATGTAGTAAAAATTTTTTATTTTACGTATTATAGTTTTATGTAGTAAAACTTGTTATATTGCACAAATTACAATATGTATGTCAGTTTTTTCTAGATAATTTCGGAAAATTTTGAATTCATAGAATGCGAATTCTACTATATAAATTGTAATTTTTACTATACTAGTCACAGGATTTATTATCCGTGTATAGTGAAACATAAAATAAAATATTTTGGCTTTTATAAGTTATGTTTTCTGATTAGTACAATACGCATCACATTGCAATATGTTGTAGTGAAAAGTACCAAAAAATAGTGAAATTTAAATACTGGCAAAACTATATGGTATTTATTACTAGAAATTACAATATGATGTTGCAAAAAGTACAAAAAACGAAATATGTATAGAAGTTTGTTCAACAAAATATATTTTCGACTACAACATCATTTGAAAGTATTTACTATATATTATAATATGACAAAAGCTGCAATAAATATCTAGTACAATGTACAATACAGTATTGTAATAATCACTGTATTTTTTCTCAGTGTAGTTTTATGCATAAATTTTGCTGAATTGAAAAAGCATATGAAAAAATTCTTTAAATAGTAAACTCTCTTCTAAGTCGATTTTGGTCAGTTTCCGCATACTCTTAAAATGGCAATGAATGGTGTCGAAATGAGAAATAGAAATTCAAAAAGAAATACATTATTTTGATTCTTACGAGTATTGGAATAAATTATTAAAAAAA
Source organism: Platygaster orseoliae (assembly GCA_030522825.1). Taxonomy (NCBI): domain Eukaryota; kingdom Metazoa; phylum Arthropoda; class Insecta; order Hymenoptera; family Platygastridae; genus Platygaster; species Platygaster orseoliae. Next base: position 11,142 of record JAPYZL010154562.1, read on the forward strand.
ACTGTGTAGAGCATCAATTTTTTCAGTGAAATAAAATTGGTAGTTTGAATTTGGAGTTGATTTGGAATTCATCAGGGATTTCGTAGTCTATCGGTTGTTGAAACGAGTGTAAAAAAAATAACTTTATTGTGAGGTGCATGAGCCATACTTTGTTCACAGCCTGGTGAGCCCACTTAAAGTCATTTCCAAAAAGTTAGTTAACAAAATAACCAAATTATCAAGAATTTTCTATTGCAAAACTTATTTTACGAGCAGCATAAATTGTCGCAAAAGAGAATTGCAGTGATTCAAAATTACCTTGAGCAAAAGCGTGATGTTTAGTTATTTAGGATTTTTAATGTTTTGTACGAATATAATTATTATTTTTAATACAACCTTTTTCCATTCAAAGTAACATTTTCAAGTACTTAAACCTTCTATAAATAAAATTCTAATTCAGAAGTTTTCGAAACCTCAGAATTTAAATTCTAAAACTGTCTTCTATATGCTGTGAAACCATGAACTTGTGCGGAAAGAAAATATTTTATCCAGAGCGTGAAGTTTATTACTGCTGTGAGAGTTATCATTTTTTTTTTTTATGAATTAAATGTCGACGCCAGCGCTGACAACAAATTCGATAGAAAAAAAGACGAAATTTCAGTGCAGATGGACAGTATAAATGGCTTTTTTCTATCTAATTCAAATATACCTATTTTCGTTGCACATTTATGTTTTTTACGTCATATACTGTATATATCCATCTCGACCATTTCTTGTAAATGCAGTATGGGATTACTTTTCTAACACACAAGATATTTTATCTCAAAAAAAGTCGCAAATAACAGAACAAAACTCGAGAAAGAAAACGGTATCCTTTTTTCCATCAATAAATAAGTTTTTAAATTATTTACAGTTCATCAATACATATCACACGTTTTCGAATCAACCATTTAATAGTTTGAAAATATAAGTGTTTTCAACAATTTATAAATTCAACATCGAAAACGAGTGCAATCGAGTTAATGAAATCATGAAGATGATGATATCATACAGTGATAAGGTTTTCAAGTTGATGCGTATGCAAAATATGGATAGTAAAATCCTGAGATAGAAAAATGCTTCGGAAATGTAACTATGTGTGAATTCGCTCTGTCAGCAGTTTTTCGTGGTATCGAATAGTATACTATTACGTCCCGAGCAATTTGGCGCATATCTTTACACACGAGGGTCAATGTTTGCAGGACGAGTAGCGTTTTTCTACTACTTGTCCTGCAAATATTGACCCCCGCGTTTCGGGACGTGTCAAATATGTCAATTTCGATAAAAAAAAGAATAAACAGTCTTTTTAAAACCACAAAAAACCGCAAGTGTGCATGGACGTTCGGGACAACGATTGTTTTTATAATTCCTTACATTTACTTAGGCCATTTTCAGCAACGAAACCAGAACCACGCGCGTTTCATTCATGTATAGCAATTTTCAAACTGCAAGGAAACAGAATCCCGTTGAAATTTCGATATTGCTTTTCGACGTATAAAAAATATAGAAAAAAGCGCGGTGTCTCGAAGTAGGACTTTTTCGGATCGTAAAAGACAGATTTACAATACGAACTGTACATATACTCGCGTACATTCTCGATACACAGCCAAGCTCTACGTTCAACTATACAAAAACGAGAGTCCAGTTTTTCAGCTAACCAACTAACGCAATTATCTAACAGATTATCTCGTTTACGCCTGTTAATTATTCAGAATTACAAGTTTTCGTGAAAGAAAATAATGTAATTGGTCCATACTCCTGAATCTATCATCTCTACAATCATTCCTCATCCAAAAATCTTTCAATTTTTGAATTCTACGATTCCTGGAATAAAAAAAAGTAAGTTTCACAAAGTGTAACTTCTTATATCCTACCACGATGAATTTAAAAGATTTCCCTGTATCTTATTATTTTATGAAATAACTCTCGCCGTTGCCGCTGACAAAAAATAAGTCCCTTACAGTAGATTAGCTAGGCCGGTTCTGGCTCCGGGGACTCCTGGACCAGAACCGGCTTAGCTCATATACTGTGTCAAAATTAGTACTTCACAGTTAAAAATGGAAATATTTTGTAAAATCGTAAGACATAAGAAGTTTCACAGAGACATGGGGCCAGAATCAGCTTAGCTCGTATACTCGATACTTCTTAAAAATTTTACTGTGGTAGGACAAGAAGTTTCACAAAGTGAAACTCACTCTGTCTTACCATAGGTTAAAATCTCATCTAAATGTTATAAAAAATGTCACAAAATCACAAAGTACCTTAAATTTCAAAATGTTACATGATTAAAAAATTTCTCGAAATTCTGAAATTTTAAAAATTGAAAATTCTCTGAGAGTGACAAATTTACATGAATTTACAAAATCAGAAGTTGATACAAGATGGAAAAATTTCACGAAATTGAAAAATTTTGAAATATCACAAAATTAAATTATTTCATGAATTCAGAAAATGATATTTTTTACTAAATTACGAAATTCTGAAATTTTAGAGAATTAGAAAATATAACAAAATTACACGAAAGCGTAAAATTAAGAAAGATAGCAAAATATCGTTAAATAACGAAATTTCACATAATTAAAAAGTTATAAAATGTTGCAAAACTACATTATTTTATACGAATTCAGAAAATTACGTTTTTTACTAAATAACAAAATTTTCAAATTTCAAAGAATTGGAATATGTCACAAAAGTAAACGAAAGCGTAAAATTAAGAAAGATAGCAAAATATCGTTAAATAAAGAAATTTCACAAAATTAAAGAGTTTTAAAATATTACAAAATTACGTTATTTCACGAATTAAAAATATCATATTTTCTACTAAATAACGAACTTTCAAAAAATTTCTTAATTTTAAAGAGTTAGAAAATGTTACAACAGCACACGAAAGCGTAAAATTAAGAAAAATAGCAAAATAACGTTAGATAATGAAATTTAAAAAAATTAAAAAGTTATAAAATATTATAAAATTACGTTATTTTTCTTATTCAAAAAATTATATTTCCTATTAAATCACGAAATTTCAAAATAAATTTCAATTTCAAAGAATTAAAAAATGTTACAACAGTATACGAAACAGTAAAATTAAGTAAAATAGCAAAATATCGTTAAATAACGAAAATTCAAAAAATTAAAAAGTTATAAAATATTACAAAATAACGTCATTTCACGAACTCCCAAAATTATATTTTCTACTAAATCATGAACTTTCAAAAAATTTCTTAATTTCAAAGAATCATAAAATGTTACCAAAGAAAATATTACAAAATTACGTTATTTCACGAATTTAAAAAATTACATTTTCTACTAAATCACGAACTTTCAAAAAATTTCTTAATTTCAAAGAATTATAAAATGTTACCAAAGTACATACACGAAACGGTCAAATTAAGAAAAACCACATAACATCACCAGATCACAAAATTAACGAATCACAAATTTTCTCAAAATCACAAGATGTAACAAACCATAATATCACAAAATCTACCAAAATTCATATGTATTAAATAATTTCTCATTTGATCAATAAAAAGATTTTAATCCCACTATCTCTTCACAGAATTTTTTTCCAATTAGAACTACCTTCAACTGGAACTGAATGGGGGTCTAGGGGTGAAGCCCCTCTAGTTACTTTTGAATTTTTCCCCTTTCCTCCCCTTCTTTGAGGGGAAAAAAAGGTTCATTGACTGGAAAAAAATGAGAGATTTTTCGACAAGGAATATATAATAGTATATGTAAGAGTTGCTTTCAGTCGTGCCACGCGCAGCGATCAGAACGTCGTCGGTGATTCAGTCCTGACTTAAAACGACGATGGCTCTACATTAATCAACGTGATTGGTGTTCTTCCTTGTATAATCAACAGCTCGCTGCCTTTTACAGTGCAGCCTCTAATAATGCCAATAATTTACATAATATACACAGGGTGCACCAAAATCCCCAAAACAAAAAGAAATTGAATATTCCTTTTTGAATTTCGAGTCAAAAAGTCCTTTACAAATTTTCACAAAACTCGAAATCAAAAAAGATGTTCGAGTTAGAAGTTTTAATTTATCAGATTTCTTCGATTTCGAACTCGAGTGTGTTTTTTGACTTTGAGTTTCGTAAAAAATAGTAAATGATTTTCCGACTTGAAATTTATATTAAAGTTTTGATAACTCGTAATTTCATGAAATTCGAGAAACTTATTTTTCAGTTTAAAATAAAAAAAAAAAAGATAGGAAGTTGAAAAATTTCGTTGCTGAACCGCTTAATTTTGAGTGTGGATGTATTTTTACCTTTGCTTTTTGAGATAGCAGTCAAAACATTTGTAATCAATAATTTTTGACTGGAATTTCGAAAACTAGAGGTAAAAATACGTCTACCTCCAAACTTTTAGTTTTAAGACGAAATTTAAATAATTAATTTGTGATGTGCAAATGAGCGAAATACAATTGGTGCCCATCTCTCTTATAATTACTAAAAATTCTTAGAAAATAAATTAACAATCAGATCAACAATGCGGTGTGATTAAATGTATTTACGAAGTCGATTTTATTATTGTCACAAAGTCAATGAATTTACAATGGAAAATTTTTTAATAATCTATAAAAACTACATCAAGTAAAGAATCAGAAGAGAAATTAATTTGATCTTAATTGCATATATATATTTATTCAAACAATTTTGATAAATTTTTAAACTATAGCGAAATTTCTATAATAATCAAAAAAAAAAAAAAATAAATAAATAAAAATAAATTTCCTGGCCTTATAATGTTACAAATATCTCAGATATTATTAAAGCCAAAGGAAACTTTTAAAAAATGTATTATTACTTTAGGAAAAAATTCCACAAAAATGAGAGCCTGGATTGTTTTCATCAATAATTAGTGCTATTTGGTATTTAATCTCACAAAAAAATTTTTTTGCCAATTAGATTTGTCCGATTCAATGATTAGAAAATAAATTATCCATGAATTTGTACATAATAATATAATAGAATGCAATCAATATCAGAAATTTAAAATCAATATCAATAAATTTTATTGAATTTTGTTAAAGAAACAAATTTTTTTTAATAATTCAAGGTAACTAATTTGTTTATGTTACATTTTTTAAATAATTGATGATCAAAAAATATATAAATTATTATCAATTCAAATCCGTTTACGAAAAATTTTTGAAACAATTTGAAATATTTATCATTTTTAGAATGGTTATTGAATAAGGTTTTATTCTTATTATTCATAATTCTCATGATTTTTCGATTTTTTGGAGCCATAAAATGAGAAATTCATTGTTATTAATTTCTTAATTTCTTAATTTAAATTTATTCAGTCTATTTTATTATAAATAAACATTTAACATGTTGTTTAAGCTTTAAGACAAGAAAAAAATGAGTTTTCTATTTATTTGGTTCCAAAAGATCGAAAAATTACGACAAGCATTTTCCAGAATTTTACTCATACTTGAAATTTCTTTTATAAAATCACAATCAATTTTCTGAAAATTTGCTAATTTCGTGTATGGATTTGTAATTATTTCTGAGTATGAAAAAAGGTTTTTTCTTCATAATTCTCATGATTTTTTAATCTTTTAAAGGCAAATAAATTAAAAACTCATTTTTATTTATTTATTTGAAGATATTCGGTTTATTTTATTAGAAATAAACATTTCACATATTGTTTGAGTTTGAAGCAGTTTGAAGACAAGAAACAAAATATGAGTTTTCCATTTATTTGGTCCAAAAGATCGAAAAATTACAACAATCATTTTCCAGAATTTTATTCATAATTGGAATTTCTTTTAAAAAATCATAATCAATTTTCTGAGAATTTGCTAATTTCTCATACGCATTTGTAATTTTTTTTATCAATATGGAAGGAAAAGTTTATTTTTCATATTTCTCCTGATTTTTCGATCTTTTAGAGCCAAACGAATGAAAAACTCATTACGATTTATTTATTTTCATATATTTGGTTTATTTTATTAGATATCAACATTTAACATATTGTTTGAGTTTGAAGACAAGAAACAAAAAATTAGTTTTCCATTTATTTTACTCCAAAAGATCAAAAAATTACCACAATCATTTTCCAGAATTTTATTCATAATTGAAATTTCTTTTATAAAATTACGATCAATTTTCTGAAAATTCGCTAATTTCATGTATGGATTTGTAATTATTTCTGAATATGGAAAAAAAGTTAATTTTTCATAATTCTCATGATTTTTCGATCTTTCGGAGGAAAGTAAATGAAAAACTCATTTTTATTTGTTTATTTTAATAAACTTGGTTTATTTCATTATAAATAAACATATAACATATTGTTTTTATCTTTAAGACAAGAAACAAAAAATGAGTTTTCCATTTATTTGGCTCCAAAAGATGGAAAAATTACGGCAATCATTTTCCAGAATTTTACTCATACTTGAAATTTCCTCTATAAAATAACAATCAATTTTCTGAGAATTTCCCAACCTCAAGTATGGATTTGTAATTCTTCCTGAATATAGAAAAAAATTGTATTTTTCATAATTCTCAAGATTTTTCGGTCTTATAGAGCCAAATAAATGAAAAACCCAATTTTATTTATTAATTTTCATATATTTGGTTTATTTCATTATAAATAAACATTTAACATATTATTCAAGCTGGAAGACAAAAAAAAAATCTGTTTTTCATTCACATGGCTCTAAAAGATCGAAAAATCATGAAAATCATTTTCCAGAATTTTCATTATACGTGAAATTCCCTCCAGAAAATCCTAATTCCTTCTTTGAAAATTCGCTGATTTCATGTACTGGAATTTTAATTTTTTCTGAATATGGAAAAAAAGATTTTCAACAAAATCTACTCGTATGGCGCTTTTAGAGGCAGCTCTGTATTCTTTTCCTGTTGATCATTGTAACGCTTCTATCTACATAAAGCTAGATAACGCAGAATCGCGTACAAAATTCAATAATATGTTCGAAGAATCGACTTCATCATAACTTCAACTACTCAAGTCAAACACAAAATAATTTTTTTTCCATCCATCATGAGGTTTCTATCCTCTTCGACAAATTGAACTCCAACGAAAAATCAAAACTGAATCAAACCCAAACCAAAAATCGATTTTTCAAATTTAATTATCATCAAAACAATAATTTATCGATTCCATTTAGTTCAAACCTCGAAACTCAATCAACAGTTAATTTTTCGAACAAACCACAAATTTCTCACACGCCTACTTATAATTTACACAAACTGAAAAATTGCCTAATCTCTTTTTATACAATACACAATAAATAAACTGTACATTAATACCATAGTTGCTTATTTGAAAGAAAGAGCCCCTGCTTCTAATGATTATCATTTTCATAAAGTCGCCACGTAAAGTTTTTTACGTGCAATAATTTATATGTGAGATTATTTATTCGAGATTCTCATTTACTCTTTTGTCAATTTGCACGTGAAATTCTATGTGTTCCAATGCTGACGATTTTTTATAAATTTTTCGTCACCATCGTTCGAAAATAAACCAACAACTTTTGATTCAATTTACCTTTAATTTTGAAGCTGCGCTTTTTTGCCACCGCGAGGTTTGATACTTTCCGAAATTTGCCACATGGCTTCTTCGCACAGAAAGTCGCTGAAGTTATTGAAGAATGTGATGATGCGCTCGTTTTTTTTGAAGTGGTACGTACTGTAAACGAAAAAAAGTGTTTTATTTAGAAAATAAGGAAAAGATAATTGAAATAATAAATTATTTTGCAAGGTGAGGTTTGGAATTGTTGACAATTTGTGAAACTAATGATGTTCATAATCTATTTGAATGTCCGAAAAATAATACACGAAATTCTACTCAGAAATTTTTTCGAAAAACTTACCCTTTTTTGAACCTTTTCATGTTTTCTACGATGTTGAACTGCTGCCAGCGTTTTGAGAAATTTATAGATCCGTCAGGTAAAAGATCACTATTTCCAATGTGTACGAATGTCAAATCTTGCAGCACAAGACCACTGGAAAAAAAGATTACACAATTTTTGAGATTTAGTGATAAAAAAATGATATCTTTTGAAAGTTGAAATGTTCCAAATTTTTCGATATTTTTGTTGTGGTAAAATCTTTTGATTTTAATATTATTCTACACTTATTTAGGAGTTTCATCAATCATTTATCCATTTTTGCATTTTCATTTTGTAGTGATTTTATTGTTTGACCTACAATGTATCATTCATTGCACCATCATTTGTGAGTGTGCTTTGAATGAGCATTTATTGAGCCAACAAAGGCGTTCGATGCATGAAGGCGTCATCAAAGCAGCATCATTAACTTGCTTTCGAATTGAAAAATGATATCGATGAGCTAATATTTTTTTGCGAAAAAGTTCGATTCGATGCATCAATAATTCTGCAATCATTGAGAGGTAAGAATTTTAATAATTTTGAAAGTTTGAAATGAGTAAAGTTGCTTTTTGATGGTGCAATAAATGAGCAATGATGGTTCATGATGATTCCTTCAAGTTGTATAAATATTTCAAAGTACTGGAAATCTGTAAAATACTAAGAATCTATACAGAAACTGTATTTAGAAAAATTGGATAAACTTTAAATTCTAGAGTATCGACTTCTAAAAATCCACGAGTAAATCCAATATTTGGAATGAATAAACAAACTAGAGAATCCTACAAAATTTTATAAATACTGAGAAATACTGAAAATACTCAAAATCAAGAATTTTTAAAAATATATGTATATGTTATTTGCTCGGAAATCTATAAAACTTTGAATTTTGAGGCATTGAAATGTAGAAATTTTCATGATTCATAAACATACTAGAAAATTGTTAGGAAATACTGAAGAAATATGAAGGATATTAAAATTTCTAGAAATCCAGAAGGTAATGAAAATCTATGAAGATGTGATTTCTGAAAAGTTTATTGAACTTGGAATTCTACAAAATTTGAGTAATTTTAAAAAATACGAAAAATTGTTAATGTATCAGTAGTTCATTTAACAGTCAAAATGTCTGTACATATAATTTTCCTAAATACTATGAAAATACAAAAAATCATTGAAACTTTGAACTTTTAAGCATAGGGATTTAGAAATTTATATAGACATTTATATAAAAAACTATGAAATTTTTCTGTTTGCATAAATACTAAAGAAATACGAAAAACAACAAAAGTACAACAAATTTGTGTAACACATATACTAGAAATGAATTAGAATAATATTTTTTATGTACATTATATATTTCACTTGGAATCCTCAAGTATCAAATTCTAGAAATCCACGAGTAAATCCAATATAAGAAATAAATATACTAAAGAATGCTAAAAAAATTTATAAATATTGGGAAATATTGAAAATACTCAAAATCTAGAAAACACTGATAATGTATATATACGTCATTTCTTCAAAAATCTATAAAATTTCGAATCCTAAGGCATTGAAATCTATAAATTTTCATGATTCATTAAAATACTTCAAAATTTTAAGAATTGCATAAATATTGAAAAAATAAAGAAGATACCTCCTAAAAGTTCTAGAAATTCAAAAGTAGATGGAAATCTATGAAGATACGTTTTCTAAAAAATCTATTCAAGTTCGAACTCTGCAAAATTTTAATAATTTTAAGAAATACGGAGAATAGTAAAAATAATAGAATATTATTTTATTATATTTAATATTTAATTTTATTATTAAATTAATAATGAAAACTCGATATGAAAAATTAAATAATAAAATTAAATTTTTAACTAATATTTTAGAATAAATAATAATATAATTAATATTAAAAATTATATATTAATAATTATATTAAGAAACTATTTAATAGTTCATTAAATAGTTAACATTTCTGTTAATATTATTTTTCTAAATACTATGAAAATACAAAAAATCATTGGAACTTTGAATTCTAAAGCATGGAAATCTAAAAATTGACTGACGTAATACAAAAAACACTGACAGTACTGAAAATCTGTGTCATACATAAAAGAAATATACTAGAATACTGTATTTTTTATATATTATTTATTTAACTTCAAATCCTAGTATATGGAATTCTAAAAATTTGAATAACAATTATTAACAATACTAGAAAACTATGCAAAAATAAGAAAATTCGTCAAAATTTTATTCATTTTAAAAAATGAACTTTTTTTTCAGATCTCAACTGGAAATCTAATTGGAGAAATGGTCAGTTTTCCAATTGGAAATCCAGCAAAATTTCCAGTTGAAAATCCAAGTGGATTTATGGTTGGAAATCCAGCAAGATTTCCAGTAAAAATCCAAGTAAATTTATATTTGAAAATCCAATTGAACATCTTTGGGGAAACCAAAAAGAAATTCCAGTCAAAAATCCAAGTAAATTTATAGTTCGAAATCCAACAAGATTTTCACTTGAAACTCTAATTGAATATCTTTGGGAAAACCGAAAAGAAATTCCAGTCAAAAATCCAAGTGAATTTATAGTTGGAAATCCAGCAAGATTTCCAGTTGAAAATCCAAGTGGATTTATGGTTGGAAATCCAACAAGATTTTCACTAGTAAATCCAATTGAATATCTTTGGGAAAACCTAAAAGAAATTCCAGTTAAAAATCCAAGTAAAAAATCCAGTAAGATTTCCAGTTAAAAATCCAAGTGGATTTATGGTTGGAAATACAACAAGATTTTCACTTAGAAATCCAATTAAATATCTTTGGGGAAACCAAAAATAAATTCCAGTTAAAAATCCAAGTAAATTTATAGTTCGAAATCCAATTGGATTTCTTTTCAAGAACCTTAAATGAAAATTCAGTTGAAAATCCAAGTGGAAATCTTGTTGGATTTCCAATTGGAGTAGCCAGTTGATTCGCCCAATTGGAAAACTGACCTTTTATCCAATTGGATTCCAACTAGAAACCCAATTGGATTTTTTCAGTAGGGATCGGTTTCTCGTGAAATACATTGTTGTGGGGAAAAGTGTTGCCGGGAAAATTGTTTGTCGGGAAAAGTGTTGTTGGGATATTGGTTGTCGGGAAAATGGTCCGTCGGGATACTGAATTCAGGAAAATGGCCGGGAACCACAAAATTGCTAGCTGGGTGTCATACAATCGTTAGAACCACCTTAAGGAAAATTGTTTGTCGGGCAAATGGTCCGTCAGGATACTGCATTCAGAAAAATAACCGGCAACCACAAAATTACTATCTGGGCATCACACAACCTCTAGAACCACCTTAACTGAAACCCAAAGAAAATCCAACAATCCAAACTCACATGTACGGAATACAAGGCGGCTGAGTCTCCGCCAGAGCCTGCCTGTACGCCCGAAAACTGCTCGAACTGTCGATCAAAGCGCAATATTCCTTCAAACCCTCCGTAATATGCTTCTGCCACTCCAATCTCCGTATAGGAGCGCTATCCAACGCCGAAAGAAGCGCCAAGTAGCTGTTAAAATTATTTATCTTCCTCAGATGCTTCATGATCTTAATGAACTTGACCACGTATTTCTCCCTGTCCTTCGCCTCGTTCTCCATCCGATGTTCCAGGATTCTCGACCTCGCCCAATACGACATTTTGTTGAAATGCTCAGTGAAACGCGTCAAATTCGGACTCCTCTCCTCGTTCTGTTCCTGGGCCCAAATCAGAACTTCCGGTATCTCGATTTTCATGAAGAGATCCGCATCCAAAAGTGTCATTTGTTCCGCGATTTGCTCGCTTTTAAAGTCCAGCAATGACGCTTGTTTCGTGGAAACGCTCAGCGATGACAAAATTGGCTGGGCCGTTTGCGTTCGTTTCGCGGTGTGTTTTTCCAGGATTTTCACGCGCAAGGCTTTCGCCATTGTGAGGTCTCCGCTGCAAACAAGTTGCTGCACAAAGTCCATGAGCGTTTGGAGAAGAACGTCGTTGAGGTCCGAGATTCTGGGCAAGAAACCAAACAAAATTTGAATTTCGGAGTCAAAAAATATCCCTCTTTTGAGTTCACGAAGACGAGGAAATTCACTCACGTCAAGTCACTGACGACCCTGACCAAAAGGGAAAAGGCTTCACGAGCTGCGCGTTGTTTGACAGAATCAGCGCTGCACGAGAAGCGCTGGTGTCTTCTGTGCAATTTTTTGATCAGTTCCAAAGGGTCCATAAACGTCCTGTACGTGGTTAAAAATGCCTCCTGATACAGGAAGTCTGTAAAGTTACGTAGAAAGTTTTCTTAGAATTTATGGAATGTGGATTGGGAGTCTGGACGTATATTAGACGTTAATTTAATGGAGTGCTCTACGATCAGATAATTTTTTAACGTCAAATTAAAGCTAAGTTAAAGAATTTTCAACATTTTCTTATAGTTATGAAATACAATGTATCATACCATAAAAATACGATGTAAATAATGTTACAAATAATACCTAATAAAAATTATGAAAATAATTATTACATGATTTTTTATTGTTATTTTTTGTAATTAATATTTTAAATGAAAGTAATAGGTATAATGTATAATAATATTTAAATATATAATACATTTATATTATCATATATTATATGATAATGTATTAATAATAAAATAATATAAATAATCTACATTATAATTAAATTCTTACTATAAATTCAATAATCATAAATATTATTAACATTCCATTATTAATTTGTCTAATAATACATATTATGAAAACACAATTATTACATTATTATTGATTTATTTTTAATAAAATTATTTAAAACAATAATATATATAAATATATAAATTAAATTGTAATAACTTAATATTTACCTAAATATATGATGAAAATAATAAGACATCATAAAATATTATATAATAATATATTGATAATGTAATAGTATAAATATTATTAATAATATTTACAATACAATAATTTAATTTAATAAATCATATGGATAAATTTATTTAATAAAATTATTTTAATTCGCATAATTAAACATTATTAATAATTTTTTAATAACAATATTACCTATATAGTGATATTTTATCTGATTTAAAAAATTAAATATAATAGAATAAATATTATTAATACATGAATAATAAATGCATAATTACTAGATAATGATTATCTTATTATTTATACTGATATATTATATTATTTTATATTATTACGTTACATACATTATTATAAATATATATTATTATTATTTATGTATACCTTAATATATGATGAAAATGATAATACACAATAAAAAATTTTATAATAATATATTGATAATATGAATATTATTATTAATATTTAATTTACAATAATTTGATTTAATCAATACATTCAATTAATTTATTCGATTAAATTATATGGATTTACATGATTAAACATTATTATTAATTTTTTAATAACAATTTTACCTATATAATGATATCTTATCCACTTTGAAAAAAGTTTATTATAAAATAGTAAATATTATTAATACATGAATAATAAATACATAATTATCCGATTTTTATTATATTATTATTATAAACTCAATAATCATATAATAAATATTTTATTATAAATTTGGGTAGTAATACATATTGTGACTACGTGAATTATAAATACATTTCTTATTTGTGCACAATTCTTATATTATTATTAATTAATTCTTAATAATATTATCTAAAACATTTACACATACTAATATATGGATTTGTTTATAATAATCAAATATATAATATAAAATTATAATGCATAATTAGTTATTTATTTATGAGGAGATAATAATAAAACTTAAATTTTTATTACGAATAATAAATAATACAATTATTTACAACTGATTTCACTGAATTTTGGTTGTGTAATTTCTTGTTGGTTTTTCCCTATTCCATTGATAAAATGTAATTTTCCAAGTTTTCCTTGAATCACTTAAATTCACTTAGAAATTTTCATATATTTTCTATTAAACATATGTAAAATGTAATTTAATGTTCAATTCGAATATTGAAAAAAACGTAACCGAATAAAATTCCGAGAAATTCACGGTATATTATAATATTTATTCTTAAATTGTTCACATTTCATTGGATGGTGCCTGCATTTTTGGAACAAGGAAAAGAAAGTTTAAAGTTTTTTAATATTCGAGTTGTTGACTGTATTGAAGTTTCACACTTTTTTTTCGCTATTTAATTTTCTATAATTAATAAAATAGAATAAAAAAAAAACATCTCTGATGAATTTTTTTGAGTTGACGTTTTGAAATCGAAATTACAATTCATTGCGATAATAAATATCATATTTATTATATTATTATATTATTAAACGTTTGTATTAATTGAATTACAGTTAAATAATAATTTTGATTACAAAAACGGAAAAAGTGAAAAAATTTGGGTATGAATTCCTCGTGTATCGAAATTTCGCGTTTTTCAGAGCTTTAGAAAAATCAATTTCATAATAAAATTTCACGAAATTCATCAAAATTTGATAACTTAAAGAAAATTATCTAAAAGTGAGCAACACAGCAAATGCATATCTCATGAATATGATAAAAACATGACAAACCTGATTCTTTTTCATCTATATGCATGTAAATAATACAATGCGGATGAGTGAAAATTACATGATCGGAAATCAGGGGCGTACGCAGAAAAGTTTTTTTAATAAATATCAATTCCAAAATTCGAAACAACTCTGCTTCTTTTTGTTTGACGTATTCCAATCCGAAAATTATTATAAATTCTCCATTTCTCCGTCAGCAAGTTAATTTTACTTATTTTGATCGTAAACATAAAATTTTTTTAAATTGCAATTCCCGAAATTTCTACCTACCTACGCCCCTGCTAAGAGTACATGGATTCAATAAACAAGAAAAAAAAATTATATGAAATACAAACCGTGTTTATTGGCTTTGGTGGCGTGAATCAAGAGTGCATCGGGGTGACCACCGCGAATATCCGGACCTTCTTCTTCGGTTTTTTTGAACACTAGGTATTTGTCAATATCCAGGTCGTCCAGAAAACCTTCATCTTGGTCAACGTCCCGCAATTCCAGAGAATTTTCGTCAATAGATGCCGAGGAAAGTGTTTTGCTTTCTGGTCTCGAAGACAGGTCCAAGTTTATGTTGTTGTTCTGAGAGGAATAAAATAATTTCCACTTTTTTACAGCATATTTTATTTAAGCATATTTTTATTCAATGTGAAATATTTGAATATTCAGTGTCTGTTTCCGAGTTTTTGATAGAACATTGTAAAAATTATCAAAGAAACCTGAAAAAAATTTGTTGGGGTAGTTTTAACTTGAAATTGTTGTTAATCGTCTAGTTAATTTAACATTTAAATCATCAAATTATTTATTCACGTTTCTATGTTGTTGAATGTCAATTTTCCGAATATTTGGTTTTTACTTTAAAATATTTGTAAATGAAATGACGGAAAAACTTCGGACAGAAATTATTATTAACTTACCGAGTTAACATCTTTTTTAATGGAAATGGGAGTATCTTCTCTGCTCTTGATGGGCGTCGATGTGACGATGGGACCCGAAACTTGCGGGCTTTGAATGTTCGATTTGGGCTTAGGCGATACTGGCGGTGGTGTGTGAAGCTTGATTGAGCGAGATCTCTTCGGGGGCAAAGCGGGTGGTAAACTTGAAATCCCAGTGACTTCTTTTGTAGCTGGACTCATTGACGTGGACATGCTGAAAATTGAAAATGAGCAAATGAATCAGTGACTTGAAAAAAAGGACCTTAAAAACTGTCAGAACTAAAAAAATTATTAAAATTGACTCAGCTGTTATGAGACAATTTTATAGTTATTGAATATCGATGGATATCTACGTAAAAAGAAATATATGGTTCCAGCAACCAAATCATTTAGTGAAATATGTGTCAATCTAAGTTTCGTTCATTTTAACTATAATTTTTGTTATGAAAATCTTGTATTGGTAGTAGGTAATAATTAAAACTTTGGTTAGTTTACGTTTTACTAAATGAATGGTTGTTGGAACTAAAGATTTATTTTCGTGTATTATATTATTCCAACGTGCTATTTTATTGTTGTGATTTAAAATATTTACGAGGTTGATTTTAGAATTTTCATAGAATCAATGAATTTACAAAAAAATATTTTTTTAACAAATAAAAAATTGCATCGAGTAAAGAATCAGAATGGAAATTTATTTGATTTTATTTGGATATAAATTAATTCAAACATATTGATTTTTATTACTTTTTAAACTATAATTTAATTCCTATGATATTAAAAAAAGAAAATTTGTTGTAAGATTCTGTATAAATTTTCTGGCCTTATAATTTTGAAAATTATATCTTAGAAATTATTAAAGCCAAAGAGAACATTCAAAAAATTCAATAGAACTTTAGGAAAAAATGCTGTAAATGAGAGCCTGGATTGTTTTCATTAATATTAGTGCAATTTGCCATATTATTATCGTTAGCTTCATGTTTTTTCACAAATAAATTTTTTCGTTTAATTAGATTTGTCCGATTCAATTAATAGAGAATAAATTAACCATGAATTTGTACATAATAATATAACATAGATTGCAATAAATATAAGAAATTTGAAATCAATATCAATAAATTTTGTTCAATTTTATTAGAGAAACAAAGCTTTTTCGAAAATTCAAGATTACTGATTTATGTAGGTATATACCATTATTTTCGAAAAAGTTGTAAATTTTTTGTAATTCACTCCTATTCATGAAAAATTTTGTATACAATTCGAAATATTGATAACTTTTCAGAATAGTTATTGAATAAGGCTCTATTCTTCAAAATTCTCATAATTTTTCTATATTTTGAAGCAAAATCAATGAAAAACTAATTCTTATCTATTTAGTTTTATATATCTGGTTTATTTTATTATAAACAAACATTTAATATATTGTTTAAGCTTGAAGACAAGGATGGAAAAATGAGTTTTCCATTTTTTTCGCTCTAACAGATCGAAAAATCATGAGAATCATTTTCCAGAATTTTTCTTACACGTAAAATTTCTTTCAGAAAATCCCAATTTTTTAATGATAGTTCGCTAATTTCGTGTATGGAAATTTTATTTTTCCTGAATATGTAAATTAAGTTTAACATTCATTATTCTCATGATTTTTCGATTTTTTGGAGCCGAATAAATGAAAAACTCGTTTTTATTCATTTATTTTTATGTATTTGGTTTATTTCATTAGAAATAAACATTTAACGTATTATTTAAGCTTGAAGACAGGAAAGGAAAAATGAGTTTTTTATTTGTTTCGCTCTAAAAGATCGGAAAATGATTAGAAATATTTTCTAGAACTTTTCTTATACGTAAAATTTCTTTTAGAAAATCTCAATTTTTTTTATGATAATTCACTAATATCGTGTATCGAAATTTTAATTTTCCTAAATATGTAAAAAAAATTTATTATTCATTATTCTCATGATTTTTAGATTTTTTGGAGCCGATTTAATAGACAATTCATTTTTATTCATTTATTTTTATATGCTTGATCTGTAATATATAATAAATAAACATTTAACATATTGTTTGAGCTTTAAGACAAGAAAGAAAAAATGAGTTTTCGTTTATTTATCTCCAAAAGATCGAAAAATCATAAAAATCATTTTCCAGAATTTTTCTTGTATAAAAAATTCCTTTCAAAAATCACAGTCTATTTTCTGAGAAATCGCTGATTTCGTGTACTGAAATTTGCATTTTATTCGACTATGGAAAAGAAGTTTGTAATTCATTAACCTCATTATTTTTTTGTTATTTGAAGCAAAATTATTGAAAAACTAATTCTTATATCTTTAGTTTTATATATCTGGTTTATTTTATTATAAACAAACATTTAATATATTGTTTAAGCTTGAAGACAAGGAAGGAAAAAGGAGTTTTCCATGTATTTGGCTTTAAAAGATCGAAAAATCACGAGAATCATTTTCCAAAATTTTCCTTGTATGAAAAATTTCTTTTAGAAAATTACAATCTATTTTTTGAGAATTCGCTGATTTCGTGTACTAGAATTTTTTATTTTTTCTGAATATGGAAAAAAGTTTATTATTCATAATTTTCTTGATTTTCCGATCTTTTAGACCCAAATGAATGAAAAACTCTTTTATATTCATTCATTTTTATGTATTTGGTTTCTTTTATTATAAATAAATATTCAAAATATTGTTTAAGCTTAAAGACAAAAAAGAAAAATCAAGTTTTCCATTTATTTAGCTCCAAAAGATTGAAAAATTACAACAATCATTTTCCAGAATTTTACTCATACTCGAAATTTCCTTAATAAAATCCCAACCAATTTCTGAAAATTTGCTAATTTTATGTATGGATTTGTAATTTTTTATGATTATAAAAAAAGTTCATTTTTCATTATTCTTATAATTTTTCGATCTTTCGGATTCAAATTAATGAAAAACTAATTTTTATTTATTTATTTTTATATTACTAAATGAATGCTTGCTGTAACTGAAAATTTCTTTCCGTGTATCACTACCCCTTAAAAAAAACTTTAAAAAAGTAAAAAAATTTGGCGGCTTTCCAGGTCAAAAATATTTATGTCCATATTAAGGGGAGGTTCTCCTCTTTTCGCCCGAAAATGAAACGAAATTTGTTAATTTATTGTCGGATAATGGAAAGACATACGAATAAACGGTTGTGTTGG
>JAPYZL010154576.1:0-15506 GCA_030522825.1 Platygaster orseoliae
GGTATTCAGACACTGAAAGCGATATCTTTCTGAAGCATATTATCGCGGGAATATTGAATGGTTTTTTGTCCGGATTTTGGTGGCGCACCCTGTAGTGTTAAAAAAGGCCTTTTTTATGGCAATTTTTGACCTCGTTACGTGTTGTTCAAGGGTTTTAAAGATTTTGTGATGATCATTTCTGAGAACGATTAAAAAACTCGTATAATTACAGTCCTTCACCTCGGTTCCGAATTATATTTGCAATGTGAAAAAAAGTAATAAAATTTGGATCTAAACTCAATTGAAAGATATATGTGTCTCGGAATTTCGGTAGATTAACTTGTGTCAATTAAAATTAAAAAACAAATTTTTTAAAGTCATATTTAAATATTGTATTATGGTTCTGTTTTTATTTTTTTCCAGCTGGTCATTTAAAGGCTTTTCAGGATACATTATTCAAATCCTGCAGATGAATCCTGACAACGCGGCAAAGCAATAAAAATGCGATTGACGCGTGACAAGTGCATTGATTAACATAGCGAAGCGACTTCCGTTCTCTTGATCTCCGAGTTATCTCCCGCTGAACCAAGTTATCGCAATCGCCGGCGATTACCCGTGAGCCGAGAGACGAGGGAGCGCACTGATTGCCGACTGCATTTGCAATCTGGTCGCCTAATGGTAATTGCCGTTACGTGTTTGTGCTACAATGAAATCCGAAAAACCTGAAATTTTATCCTCTCATACCGCATCATTAGTAACCGTGAAATTACTTTATTTTACATAAACACTGACAAAAAATTCAATAAAGGAAAATAAAAATAAGGAACTCGAAAAGTAATCAAGATTGCAGCTATATAAACGTCCGCCTGTAGAACATCAAACGAACATAAAATTATGCGCGAAAAACAAAGTTTTTTATTACTTTTATGTAGCAAGTGCAGATATAATATACTTACATGAAAAAAAAAAAAAAAACGGATTGGAAAATACGTGAATACAATTTTTTTTAAATCGTCAGGTAAATGGATTTTATCAGTTGTTTTATACCGTTTCCAAGGAATAAATAAATTTTTTTTATTAAGACATTCGATTAAAGGAGATGGGTTGCAAATAAAATGACGCCTGGACCCGAATTTCACAAAAAGATTATTTTTATATATTTTTCATATCTAGCTGTACTTCTTCTAACATTTTCTTGCCCATAACATGATTGGTTTTTTTTCAATCCACGAACAAAGTTGACTGGCCATTTAGAGCGTTTATAATGGTGTCCCTCCTAAAAGAATATTTTTTTAGTGAAACTGTGTCGCAAACTGAAGTTTACTAGCGCATATAAGTAAAAATCTAAAAAAAGGGATAATAAAACAGAATATTTTATGTTCTATTCAAAAAACCAAAACTAATGAAAACCACAGAAAACTATAGCCAGTTTTTAATGATTTTTCATGAGTCGAAATTTTTCCGCCAAGAGCTGAGAAGAAGTGTGAACGTAACTGCCGAATGTAACTGTACGAAAGTACTACTGAACTACGATCTTAATAAATTTTTGTTGTTTCAGATTTTGAGGGTAATGATTATTCAGAAGTCTTCTACTCTGAAATTGGTAGTCTTTTCCTTACTGATTTCAACGTGCAAATCTAAAAAATAAAAGAACAAAAACCACTAATTTAGTTCTTAAGACTGACTTTGACCGAAAGCTATAACATTGTGTAATCAACATTGTATCAACAACAATTATGAATCCTTACCAGCTCGACCTCCCACCCTCCCCAGTTTACGCCAAAATGCTTCGTCGCGATAGTTAGATTTTAATGGACTCTAAAATCCGTGTCCACGTACCAGTCATAAAATCCGCATCGATAAGCGGGTCCGATAAAACTCGGCCCCTTCGATCTCGAGCACTTTTAATAGCCCGTGGATTTTTTCTGTACGCGAAATAAAAAAATAAAGAAATTAAAAAAAAAAAAAAAGAAAGAAATCAGGCCCGAAGGATCGAAACTGTCATTCCTCGTAATCAAAGTTTCCTCCGTGCAATGGGCGCGCTTGTGCGTGTGCGAGTGTAAGGTAACTGAGTGGAGGTCGTGACGTCACGTCCGGCTACGAGTGTGGGAATCGGCAGCAGGTGCGCACGGGTCGAGAGTCACAGCTCGCGGGAAGCGGGAGGGACGAGAGAAGAATCAGTGGGTATGTAATCAAGGACCAAAGAGTGGGGGAAGCGCGCCGAGGGATTGGTTGGCGCGCGTCTCAGGTGGTGGGAATAGCGAAGCGCGCTATAGTACCATGGTAAATATGAAAAAAGAGAGCCACGCTTTACGCACATGCCGACCCCACGCGCGCAGCGTGTGACGCGCTCACTCCTTGCGCGCGCCACGGCGCGTATGAAAGAAATGCCGATATACACTGCAATGGGGTTGTTGATATTTTTGAAAATATCTCGATTCGAATTTATGGATATTTTTTTAACATCGATATTCTCTGTAGGTGAATTAAAAAGAAAATTCATATTTATTCGTAAAGATTTTTTCCAACTCTAGAAAAATATACGAATGTAGATATTTTTTTAATGAAAAAATTCATTAGTATGATTCATTGCAATTTTCGTCTGCAAAAATTGTAGATAAAGTATGATTGCATGCAACGATATTGTAGAAAATTTACTTCATTGCACATGCACGGAGAGAAAAATCGCAGCATATTGTACATTAATTCCGATTATTTTTACTTTGAAAAAAAAGTAAACTGCTTCTATTCGTCAAAAAAAGGACTATTTGCTTTGACGATTTAAAAATTTTCAACCGCCAGAAAAATAATATTTGACGTATATGACGTTAATAAATTCTATTACCCATATGAAATTTACTTAAGCATGAAATATTTTACCACGGGGTCAGCAACGAATATCACGTTCAGAGTTGTTAATTTCTACCGTGCAGTAAAAGTAAAATTTACACACACACTAAAATGAAGTATGCGCGCCTACGCTGAAGAAATAGTCAATACTGGTCAATACTTCGGAGTGATTTTTACCGTGCGGAAAAAGTAAAAATTACACGCACACTCAAAGTGAAGTGTACGCGCCTCAGATCATAGGAAGTCATTATTTTGGAGCGATTTTTACCGCGCGGAAAAAGTAAAAATTACACGCACAGTCAAAGTGAAGTATACTCTTCAACGTTGGGTTCAGTTGGGTTATTTTGCCCAATATTTGAAAATTTTGACGATTACAATATTGACTTATATTGAACTAAAATTATTACACGGGAATATTGAGAAAGGCCGAATATCCATTCATACAGTACGGTAGAAGGTACTGTCTGTGGACATCAGACAAAATGAGTTTGGATTTCCCGGGTATGAACCCATCTCCACTAAATTTTGAATGCGAGAAACGGCCTTTCGCTAAGCATCTGGTGGCGTTCAGCCGAACTATCTCGCAGCGCGGGAAATACGAATGTGCGATATCAGCAAAAAAATCTCACTTGCAAAAATTGTTTTTGAAATAGTATTAAAAATACGCGAAAAAAACAAGTAGCAATGTGAAAAAATCCTTTAAAAATAAATAATTTTCCTCCACATAGATGAAATATTACAGAGGGTGCCTGCCGTAAAAATTACTTTTTCCCAAAGTAAATTTAAACTCGCACACAATAGTTTTTTTGTTGAACCGCAGCATTTTTTCCATGCATAAAAATTGCTTCAAGATTAAGAGATTTTACTTTTTTCTAAAGTAAACCTTATATATTAAAATGTAAATAATAGCATCTTACAGTAAAAATTCGTCATCCTTTTTTTTGGAAATAAAAGCGATTTACTTTGAAAAAAGGAAAATTTCCATCAAGTTTTCTCTTCGTGTGTTGATTCATTTTTTCACTTGCACGTGAAGTTTAATACATGACCAACACTTGGAGGTTAATTACATCAAATATTTAACTGAATTGTCAATCACACAGTGATGTTGATAAAACGATGCAAATGTCCCAACCAAGGGCAGGAGGTCATTGGATAGGACAATCGGTTTCTTGGTTGGGACACTTTATTTAAATGTAAATATATGAACTCGTAATCTGAATGAAGTGGTAAAATATAGTTTTAAGTTGCTAAAAACTTTAGCGAATATGTAGGGAAAAAAAGATGAGTTATTTATATATTTCATGATCAAGTTTTTATTGACGATTAAAAAACTTACACAGCAGTAAGTATTGCACATCTAATGTAATATAATATTAATTATTATTATCATTATATATCATAATATCCATAAATATATCACAAAATATAAAATATAATATACATATAATGGTTGTTAAAACATAGTTGATATGAGTTGACGTACTTTGGGTAAATAATTTTCTCTAGAAAATGATATTCTTTACAAGTTGAAATTTTCAGTTTTGGAAAAATACTTTTTCTAACTACGAAAATTCACGGGGTACGTGGCATCAAATTTTATTTTTGACGTTGAAAAGTAATGTCTCTCCACATATTCAAGTAAATTTTAAGGAATTTTTTTCTTTACTGCAGTCGCTTATAACATATATGATCAAAAGAGTCTCATGTAATTTTTGCAGATTTTAAATCCTTTATTTACTATGTTTGTTACCATATGTCTCATCCGAGGATCGACACAATCAAGGGTACTCTCCCCTACATGTTCTTTTAATTTTACAATGGCGTATTTATGGTCGGATTTATGAAGGAACTAATGTATCGCAAAAAATTATAAACTGTAGAAAGCGAAATACGTAATTTCTCTAATTAAGTGGAATTTTGATATTTTTTGACATTTTCACAGTCAAGAATAGTTAAATGTTTAATCTTCCTAATTGCTTAACAGTTTTAAAGAAAAAATAATTATATCACTTTGGAATAATTTTCGAAATTTGTAGAACTTTGAATAAATTCACGAATATGTTTCAAATTAAATTGTAGATGAAAAATAAAAAGTAACTATGTAAAACCGTGAAAGGCTTACCAAATCCACACAAAAAATATGACAAATTTCCAGAAATTTTGCAAAATATATCAAAATAGTAAGATATGAAAAAAAGGCTAGAATTTTTAAATATTTTACGAAACTTTCGAAAATTTATCGAATTTCTTGATATATTAAACAGTTTAGTCAAAACTACTAATATTTTTTAATTTGTGACAAATTATTAATTGTGAAACCGTCAAACAATCGAAACTATGTTGTAGTCTGTTAAAACTGCTACATACCAACTATTGTCATAATTATTGAAAAAATATGAAAAAGGTATTATTGGTAGTATGAACAGACGCAAAACTTTTCAAAAATTTAAAAATTTGAAGATTATCAAAAATGCTCAAAACTGTCAACAACAAAGAACCTATAGAACTATTATCAATTGAAAAAAACTGTCGAAAATGTTGAAGCTGTCGTGAGTTTAAAGATAACTCAACTATTATAAACATTTAAATGTTAAAACTGATCGATGTGATTCAATATGTCAATAGTATTGACAACTGTCAAAACCGATATAGACTGTAAATCTGTCACATACGTAAGAACTGTCGAAAATTGTTATGCTATTGAACCTTTTAATAACCATGGAAACTGATAAACTTTGTCGAAACTGTAGTGAACTATTTAACTGTCAAAAATCTTTAAAAAATTTAAAAATTACAGAGCTGGTTCAAATCGTTACATCGTTCAAAAATAAATACATACTAAAAAAAATACGTTAAATATGTTCGAAAGTTGGAAAACAGCTTTAGACTAATACGCTAAATAATACTTTCGAGGGTTTGAAAAAAAAAATTTGAAACTTTTTTAACTGTCCAGAATAATGAAAATCAGTAAAACTTTATAGTTTTTTTTTTATTTCTCTCTAGTACTGCCTACTTTGTTGATCAAACATTTTCAACATTTTTGCAATTTCCCTGAAACTTTTTATCGCCAACAGTTATGTTGTCAATCTTTTAATAATAATAGATACGAAATTAAAGTGGTAAAATGCACACTTCTATAGAATCCTTTGTATTTTTAACTTGTAGCAAAATAACACTCTTAAACTTTTATCGAATTTTGTCACAATTATAATCATATTACGAAAATCTAACTGGCAAAAACGATGAAATATGACATCATAATAGTATCAAAAGCTAAGTATAAGAAAAAGTAGATTCAATATAATGTATTTCGTTAACTATGTGTTAAAAAACATCCCAACTTACGAGCGATCGACTATATCTCTTATTTCCTACGATAAAACTTTTTCGACGATGACAAAATAAGCTTTTTACAAAAGTTACTTGAAACGTTTTATTACTTAATTTGATGCTTTCAAGTAACACGCTATTGTAAAGAACTTCCTAAAAATGAATACGCCTTTTGTTTTGGGAAAAAACCAATGAAAAATCAGTAAATCGGCTTTGATATTTTGGATTCATATCCCCCTCATGGCTGAGGCATTTTTCCGTGTTCTTTACCCTCTCCTCGACGGTTATAATAACATGAATCTACTAAATTTTCCTTTGGATCTATAGCAAATCTAATAAAGTGTGATCGCCTCTTATGAAACTAGCTCATTTTTCACGGTAGCCAACATCCCAAGCGCTGTATACGTGATAGTATTCGCACATTCCGAGGCTCGATTTAACCACTCAATACAATCAACAGCTTTGAAACAGCGGGCAAATCTTCTTTTTTCGAACCCTTTGTTCGTTTTCACACACCGCGTGAATGCAGATGGAACACGTGCATCGCACGCTCCGCTCAATCGTAGCACTTAAATCGCGGTCGCGCGACACCTCGAGCGCGTTCGTAATGGAAGGTATATGTCCGCGACGGCACTTTTGCATCGCCGCGCGCTCCCGCAGCCTCTTTTACAGCCTGCAATTTGCTTGGCGCCGTACGAGATACAATTTGCGATCGGTAGAAAACGATTACGACTTTTTCAGAGCTCTCCTTGCATGGATTTTTTTCCAACTCAACCGTAATAACTCAAATTACGTTGAATGAAAGTGTTGAGGATTATTATTGCCCGAGAATTGGTGCAATTTAACGCATGTTTTGTACCGTCTAACTTAAACGGTTTCTTTTTGTGGAAGGATTTTTATAAAGAAAAAGAGTGATTTCGGATTATTGAAGAATAAAAAGCAGCACGATCACATCTAACACGAGAAAGATGATTTTATTTCAAGGCGAACGTTTTTGGAATATATAACAATCAAACAAAGAGGCAATTGGCATCATTCATTAACGTTTTCATAACACATTAATGAGAAAGTGAAGTTTTAAATACACTTTACTGAAATTTGAAATAAACTTAGAAAAATTATTGATGCTTCAAATAATCATACAAATATCGAAAAAAACCTGATAATTTTTAATATTACAGATGAGTTTAATTTTTTCAAACACAAAAACAACAAAAAAACAAAAACAATCTCAAGTTTTTGCAAGGGCATACGCAGAAAGGTATGAAATATAAAAAAAGAAAGGTAAGAAATGTGAGGTTAAGGTGAGGGGGTTCAACAAAATCTTTTCCGTCATTGTAGATCTTGAATATTCAAATTGTAGAATTCTTTATTTAAAAAATGGCTATCATCTTTTTCTTATTTCCAAAGGTTGGTTTTTCAGTATACTTAAATCTTTACTGTTACAATGTTAAACGCCACCCCCCCCCCTTCTCCCTTCAAATTCAGTATTCGAGATTCTCATCATTTCAAGAGGCACACTAGAGCCATAAAAACAAAAACAAAGCGCAGATGATTTATCCAGTCGATCGGCATCGCGGTTCAACGCTCGGCGGGTCGTAATACTTGGCGTGAAAGAAGGGGATAAAGTAGGAAAGCACGGGCAAGAAAGTTGGCAGTCAGCGAAACGCTCGTTATTATTGGCGATCCAATTACAGGTCGCTTCAATTACGAAGCGCAATGCCGAGGGGGTATTTTGCCCAAGAAGAACCGGCTGGATGCGCGAGAGCTTGCACGAGCTACAATTGTAAGCGCGTACTGTGATTATTACGCGCATGCAGGTACCTGTATATCTGTCAAAAGCCGTTGTCCGCGCAAAAAATCAAGAGAAGCGGAGTTTTCCTTTAATTTTACCAAGCTTCATTATCACATGCAAATGCTGCCATTCCGCGGAATCTTTATCTCAAAGAGCTCCCGATTACAGCTTCTCTACTATCAATAACGTATTGAGATAATTAATGGAAGCATGAGGACGATCGTTTACGGGATTATTAAAATAGTTTCTCTTGCGTTATCGTTGAGAATGTCGTTTTGTAAGGAAAAGATAAATTATGAAGATCTTAATTGCGTATTTGCGAAAATATTTAGGAGAAATGTCGTATTATCAAAAGATAAAAAAGGCTGTTTGATATCGCAAACGAAATTTCAGAAGGCAATTTCAGCATTCTTCAAATATCTTCCTTAAACTTATTTTAAAGGGCACACCTGAGTGAGGGCGATATTTCGAATAATTTTCGGAAATTTCCGCTAAGAGAACTAATTCAAAAATAAGAATAAGTTTCATATTTTTTTTTTTTAAGGATTGTGCTTTTATTACAACAGTGAATTTTTTCAAAAGTGTTATCCGAAGGCTTGTATTTATTGAGGGCAATAAAAGTGACTTCCTCAAAATGAAATATCGAAATAGTGGCGAAGATTCCACTACTATTGTTTTTTTTTTTCAATTTACGGTTGAAGAGAAAGAAGGAATACTACAAGAGAGACATATTAACTCACCATGACTTTGGGGACATACATTTTGTTGATTAAACTACTGCTATAACTGAAAATATGAACTGACAGATTCTGAGTAATAGTGAGTTAGTCGACGCCATATCTAACCAGCAATCGGAGTTTTGCCGTACATGGACAGCAAAACCAATATTGCTCGATTTCACTGTTGACACGCCCCTTCCAAGAATCACGCAAAAAACATATTTCCTGAACATAGAGTAAATTTTATGACTAAGATTGATTATCATTTCCTGAGAAGGAACAAAAAGTTATTGGTTGAAAGATTGAAAAATAAGGAAGTATGATGTACTCAAGAAAGTTGTTTAGGCATACTACCGTGACTTTTCAAAATCAGAAGAGTTGTCATCGGTAAGATCGTTGAATCTAAGAGATGACAATGTCAACATCACTCTATGTAAGACACACGAATGCATTCTGACCACTGACAAAAATAATCATTTCAAATGTCTCCGGAATGATTAAAACAGATATCACGCATTATCGTCCCACCCGTTCATTCCTCCAAGGTGATAAATGATGGCCAACATCAATATACATTAACCACTTAATTTTTCCGAATTCCACTCTCTTCCAGCCGCGTGCAAGCAGGCAATTACTTTAATTACTAATTTAAACAAGCTTCGCATAATTTATTTAAATGCCACAGTAGGAAAGAAAAACGAACGCATGCTTCCGAATAATATTTCTTGGCAAATAAATCACCCTAAGGAGTTTAATTTGCTTTACGTTTGTAACGAAAAAATTCCACTCCCACTCCAACCTCTTCTCCCTCTACACTTGATAGGTTTGATTCAGTAACAGGTAGCGTGACCATCTCAATCAGGCTCTTGATAGGCTCCCGGGAAACGGAAAACGACGTATATTCGTCATTTCCACCATAATATTCGTTAATGACACGAACAATCATTGCTTCCAGAGTGTTGCGGGCAGTGATATTCAATGTAAGCGAGCCAGGAATCAATAAAAACGTCATTAGCGCACGATCGCGTGTCGCGGAGCAATTATAAAACGCGATCATCGCTTATCGTGGATATCGAGAATGAAAAAAATAATGAAAATGCGCACGCACAAACGAGCGTCATCATTAGCCGTCGTTTTGCCCAAGCACAATCGTTGCGTTTTGCTTGATATTCTTGAGCATGGTTTCGTTTGATTTTTTGTTCGGGTTCCGAGGCAAAACTGCCCGCAATTACGAAACAGAGCAATTCGTGGCATAATGTATGAAGAGGGCACGAGGGAGATTTGCGTCCGTGAAAAGAAATGGGAATGAGAAGAAAAAGAGTTAGCGGCTTGAGAGGGGAGGGGGCAATGAAAGATGAGTGAGGAGAATGGAAGGAAAAAGTGCAGGTACAATGCAGGATATGTAATTCGGTAAGTAGATACTTGTTGCTTGTTTATGGTTAGCGTGTTGAGGAAATACGAGGAATGGTGTTCTTACAGTGCATTTTGTAGGGAATAATTTCGGTTTTTTTTTGTTCTGTTTTGTGAAAAGAAGTTCTTTTCACATCAGGTTTTGGAGTATGAAACTGTAAAGCTGAAAAGTATCAAAAAATAGTTGTATTCGAGCTAGAATCAGCATTATTTTAACGATCGACGTATAATTATTTTTTTAATAATTATCAGTATGAAAATGAAGCATTTTTCATTTATGCATAATGTCGGGATTAGAATTTTTACAATCAGTTAATAAAAATAGACATGAAAAATTAATACAAAAGCAATTGGTGAGAAAATTCTCGGGATGAGCTAGGTGAATAAGCTGAACCTCTTACTGAATCGAAAGACAAAATTTTCGTTTAAAAAAAGTTACAGTTTCAAAATAATTTTTTTACACATGAATTTTGATTCGTCAATAACTATCAATTGTTCAGGTACAGCCAGAAAGTTTTGAAAGTTCTCTATGGTTTTGGCAAGTTCGGATTCGTTCAAACACCATTATACACGATACATCCATTGAACTCGTATTACATCAGAATAATTCATTGTGCTGAAACAAGACTAACAGAATTCTTCATACAGAGCATTTTTTGCAGAATAAAATTCAAAATTTGAAATTTGTTAAAGTGCAAACGTTTGGTTTTTTTCTAATGCAGTTGACTATTTAAAAAAATCGAGATAAGTATTTAACTTTTTTCGTAGAGGAATATATTTATATATTTCTATATTATATATTTATATGCAGAGTTCCCAGTTATTTATTCAAATTGATAATTTCAATGATAATTTTGTAACTATGTATTCAACAATTTCATGAAATAAAAATTTTTTCAATTGAAGAAATTCATAAAAACATTACATAGGTTTTGTAATTTAATGGAATTTTAGGGATTCATCTACAAAATTCATGAAGATTTCTTAAAATTTTAGATATTTCGCGAACTTTTCGAATTACTTACAATTATAAAAATATTTGATGTTTTTTAATTTTTTTTTAATTTTCGAGAATGTTAACATAGTGCAAATAGTGTTTCTTGCGTAATATGATAATATGACGTAGCTCGTCCAGAAATCGTTTGACTACTTACCCTAATTTTGACTTTTACCTGTATAACAAAGAGTTCAATACAGGGTGTGTCACAGTGTGCAGAAATCCTTAGAACTTTGGATTCTTTATGAAATTCTTAGATGATTTTTCCTTTGCCATGTTTTTCAAAACTCAAAATGAATAAAGTTATTTAAGTTTCGAATTTAAACAATAAATGCGCTTTTTCGACAAGTGAGGATGAAAAACACGGATCAAACTTTATTTAAATTTTCTTCAAATTTTTATAAATCAAACAGTCTTTTGCCACGTTTCAAAAAAATTGAATCAAAAAAAGATATATGAGTTTGAAATCTAAGAAACCTGATTGGTTGTAACTTGTAACTCGAA
Source organism: Platygaster orseoliae (assembly GCA_030522825.1). Lineage (NCBI taxonomy): Eukaryota > Metazoa > Arthropoda > Insecta > Hymenoptera > Platygastridae > Platygaster > Platygaster orseoliae. The sequence goes on from JAPYZL010154576.1 coordinate 11,585, forward strand.
TATCTTTTTTTGTTTTGGTTTTTTTGAAAGGTGACAAAGGACTTTTTGACTCAGAAAAATATGAAGAAAATTTGAATGAAGTTTAGTTCGTGGTTTTTATCCCTACTTGTCAAAAAAGCGCATTTATTGTCCAAATTTCAAAGTCATATAACTTTTTTGATTTTGAGTTTTGTGAAGAATGGCAAAGGGAAAATGGTCTTAGAATTTCATAACAAGTCCATGATTTCAAAGATTTTCGCACACTGTGACACATCCTACATATATATTTGTTGATAATGGAAGAAATCTGGCTTCAAATAATCAGGGTTATAAGTAGATATATTCGGAGAGAAGTCGAAAGCTTGAGAAAATTCGTAAATAAATTACACTGTGCAACAAAATTTAAGTTACTATAATAATATGGCATCAAATTAGCAAAAAGAAAATCAAAACTACATTTGCTGACACATGTGTCTCAGGGTTTCGCTAAATTAGCTCTATAAAGTTGTTCATTTAACATTTTAGGTACGAGAGAAACACCCTAACTCGTGCAATGTGCTGAAAAGAGAAAAAAAATAGAAATATTCGTTGAATGCCTCGTTTATTAGAGCTAATCCAAAAAAAACCCGAGACACGTTTATCTCAAAATGTGGTCTATATTCTATTTTTGATATCATTTTACCAGCTCAAAGTTTGTGTTGCACGGTGTTATTGTAATGAAAGATTCATTTTTATTAAACTAACACTAGGCTCCAAAGATCACTAATTCACTATATAGAGCTAGCTTTTTTGGTGTACTTGATAATTTGCTCAATATATTTCAAAAAAGAATCAGAACTGTTTTATGACAGAATATTTCAATTTTCAAACAAACTTACACTGTCAGAAATGTCTATAGTTTTGAGAAATTGTTCTAGAAGCTTTTTACATGAACGAGGTGTTATTATCCATAAACGTGTACATTTCATCATAATAATAAAACTGTTCATTGACATATATTCACTCATATAAAAATTCAGCAGAAAGAATATTTAAATGGTCGATCAGTGTTCAAATCTTCTCAATTGTACTGACTTCGATTTATAATAATTATAATTTCTACCGAAAACTAATAATAACGATACCTTGTGTAATATAGTAATCACGTCAAAAAAGTCGATTTTCCCGAATTCGTTACGAGACCTTGAAATCCGTAAAAAACATCAAAACCAGTCTATTGTTTGTTAACAACTTATTCCACTCGAAAAATCCGCTCATCTAGCAAACCTGCAGTGAGACGAGCCTCCGTGGAATTCGTGACACAGTATACGATGGTACGATATCGTAACCATACAGCTAATTTCACTCACCCAAACAAGGTCGACGGTAAAGTTACCCCCGGCAGTGCTTGCGCCAAGCTCGCAAGCACAGAAGCGCCTCGAACAAGCTTCAACCTCCTGTTCTCCCGATAAAACGTCGCGACGCCCGCGCTTTTTCGACGCTGCTCCCGAAAGCTTGAGCTTGCCAAAAGCACCGGTCCAAGCTCCACCGCGTTTCTGTAATCCTGTCACCGGGGGCTGTGCGCAAGCAACCGCCGGGTGCTTTGTCTTATCGCAAGCTCCCTCGCTCGACCTTCCGCGAGCGAAGAACAGTGTTTTTTTCCCGCCCGCGGAAAAAAGGGAGCTTTCCTTATATCACGCCGCACGCCGCATTCCCTCGGCGAATCGATCCCAATAGTCGAAAATAATCGACGGCCACTCGGCGCCGCGATATTTTATTATTGGCCCATCACCCGAGGACAGCGCGCAAGCGTGTTTTTGTATTGCATGGTGCCCTGATCTGGAATCGCGATTCCGACCAGCCGACGCCCCTAATTACTTGCGACCCGTGCCTAATAACGATCAATACGTGATGAGGTTTCAGGCTTATTCAGTTTGTTCAGGAAGGACAGGTTGTCGTGTTATCGATAAATTGTTGCGCGATACAAGTAAATAAGGATTTAGTAGGTCGGGCCGGGAGAAGAGAATAAAACTACTGTATTAGGGATACGTTAACCACCGTAACGCAATTCTCCATAAGCATCAACACAGGATGTCACATTTGGTCTGACCACCCCTCCCCCTCCTTCAGAGCGTTACGTAATTTATGGACGCCCGGGTGAAAACGATTTCAGTATACGGCAGTATACCGAGTATACCAAATCGTATACCACAGTATACGGAGTATACGAGGAAGTCTGAGACAAAGATATGATACATACACTGGGTAAACCGAGTAGTCTCCGTGAGTATACGATTGCTTAAAACTATTTTAACGACGTATACTGAGTATACAGTATGGAGACTTTCAGAGACTTTTGACTTCAAAAAATAAAATAAAGCGAATGTGAATCTAATTCTGTAAGCGTATACTAAGTATACTGTATAAAGATTTTTGTTGACTTGACATAGAAAATTCGTCTTTAAGAAATTTTTCGTATATCATCGGTATACTGAGTATACGGGGAATCAGTCATCTAAAGTATGTGACAGGTATACTGATTATACCGTAGAAGTCTTTCACAGTATACGAATGGTTTACTCAGTAAACGGGATAGTCTCTCAGAGTATACGATTTGTATACTTTCGTATACTCGCGTAGACAGAGTATACCATCTGTATACTCAAATTTACTTGACTTTTTCACCCGGGCGACCCCTTACACTATAAGTTAAAAAAGTAAACGAGTTTGGTATGATTGTAAAGTTATTAATTTCAAAAATAGTGAGGTCACTTATATACGAAAAAAAAACCAATGTTCCTAAACTCGTAAAATGCAATACCTTTTCTTGGGTAAACCAAGGTAACGGTGATGAGTATAGTTGAACTCAAGCCGTGTGTCATCGATTTTATTTTTATTTTTATATGTGATTTTTCATTTTTATTAATGTTATAAGAACCGGTAGTTGAAATTTTACAATTCAGCAGTTGGTATATTATTTACGAACATAGATTTTCAAAAGCTGTTTCAAATTTCACTATTACTTCGTACTAAGGTGTTCGAACAGTCGACGAGGTTACCATTACAACTTTAGAGAAAAGAGTGACACAGGAGTTATCACCCGAAAATTCTTATTTTATCGTTAGTTGCTAGAAAATGTAAAAATTTTCATTAAGCACCATTATATGAATGTTCAGTAAAATACATAAGAATATTATTGATATTTTGAAAAAATAAACAAAAAAATCCGTTTCTTATTAGAAATATTAAACCTTTTTTTTGGGGTTTTTTCCTTGTTTTTATAACAAAATCATCATCACAGCGACGTCCAGGACTAAATTCTATAGAGTACACATTTTTTTTAACTTCGGGATTCATGAAGTTGGATACGCTGTATTTTTTTAATCGTTTTGAAATAAACAAATATTTTCTCAATTCACATCCGTCAAGGTAGTGTAGATATAATTTATTTGAATTGGCTTAAGATAAAGTTTCAAAATTAAAAATTGTCATCCCACGGCAGAAAAAGCAGTCGAGCGGATATTGTTTTTGAGCTGGTATTGTTTGAAATCTTCTTGCGATTCTTTCGAGAGAAAGTGTGACATTATCAACTTGAAAAAAAAATTACCTTTCTGTACATAAATTCAGAACAACGCCAATATAAGGTCAATATGGAAGCACAAATTTTCGAGGAAACGTATCCACAAGTCATTAGAAAATATTTAGGTTTACCTGAATCCAAACAATGAAATACGTAGCAGGAAACCGCATTCCAAAGGACAACCTGGGTGAAAACGATTTCAGTATACGGCAGTATACCGAATATACCAAATCGTATACCACAGTATACGGAGTATACGAGGAAGTCTCCCAGAGGATTCGATACTTATACTGGGTAAACCGAGTAGTCTCCGTGAGTATACGACCGGTATACTGAGTATACAATTGCTTAAAACTATTTTAACGACGTATACTGAGTATACAG
>JAPYZL010154579.1:0-12648 GCA_030522825.1 Platygaster orseoliae
AAAGTAAGAAATAAAAACTTGCGGAAAGATTTTATACAAATTTCAGTAAAAATGTTTTTTGAGAAAGCGTACGACCAAATTGTACAGAAGCCCTATGTGTATAACATAAAGGACAATAAATTTTTTAAGGCAATCTTTGTGGTAATTACTGTGACGAATCAAAGTTCCTACAATCTATATAATGTTTATAAAATATGAAATAGGAATCACTATATGCTTTGTAGAATATAAAAAATTTTATAAATATTTTGAATACGTTACTGAACCGTAACGTATTTATGAATTAAATATGACATGCACTTATAAATAAGTAATCTGTCTGTAAAAGGCAAAATAATAATCTGACAATAATTTATGTGTAATAAGTCATAATTAAAGAACCAATTCGCATAAGTGAATAATCTGCCTGTCACCCTGCAAACAGCAAACAGAACTCCTATAGGTGACGTACAGTAAACTGTAGCGTACTTAAGGGTGACCTACAGTGAGCTACAGGTCAGCTATAGTGCACCTTCAGTGCACTACATATCACCGACTGTTCAAATACATATTACATACAGTTGCCCAACGAAAAATTGGTCACATACAGGTCAAACGTACGTCACCTACAGCTGAAATGTATGTCACCTACAGGTTTCATGTAGGTCACATATAGGCGACAGCTTGGTCACTAGTAGGTGCTCTACAGCCAACCTACATCCGCACTACAGGTAGCATATGCGTTAATTTGGAAATGTTGATGAGGTATACTTATCCCACATTAACCCTATACGTACAGGCCCCCTATAGGCCCCCTACAGGCCCCCTGTACGCGCCCCATTCGCACCATAAACGTGACCTATCGGTACGTACAGGCCCCTTATAGGCCCCCTACAGGTCGTTGTTCGCCAAGGGATGCTTGATGAATAATGACTGGAAAAATAAATCGACTTTTGATGCTTCATGAGTCGATATCGTTATTTCCTAACTGCCGGTGTGAGGCAAAATCACCCGAAATAAACGGCACGCGTGTTTGCGAAATAGCAATTGGGAAAAACCCAGTCGAGTGGTGATTTAGAAATGATCTTCTGAAGAATATCGCAAAATTTATTTTACAAACTTTTTTTCTTATTCTCAAGATTTTTGCATATGACACCTCCGGGGGTGAAGTGAATTTCGCTCTCGAAATTGAAAATTTTCAACAATCGGTAACGGTTCTTGTCTGTAGGTCAGTTATTATTTTGATTTATCTATTCTAAAGGCAAATAGTTGAAATCATATTTAACTCCAATAGTTTTTTGTTCGTTACGTGTTTTCTTTATGACGTGATAGTGCGTAAGCGAGACCAGAATAGCGGCAAATATTTTAGGCGAAAGACCAAATTCCGTATACAATATTTTGAGATGAATTACGGTGTCGATCAAGTAAAGGACCACTTTGAATATCATGATTATACCAACAGTTTCTGCACTTAAAATTCCAAAATCAAAAAATCTTTCTTTAGCAATTTTTCATGTTAAATTTACTATCCTTTGTCATTACATTAGATGATATGTCATCTAAAAAATTATGGAGTGATAGTCCGTTACATGAGTTTAGAGTACCTGATATGGTTTACGCTACATTATTTAATATCGCCGGTTGATTCAGTAGTGCCGTAATATAGTCCATAACTTCTGATAGCTTTTCCTCGCTATACTGCCCTTGGTTGATGAGATCTCTTAGTGACACATAAGTCCACTCTAGTGCACAGTTTGGGTTTAATATGATTGAGTTGTTGGCCTCTACTGCAATTGGGAGAATTTTATACCATGTCCCTTGGTTGTCCGGTTCGTTGTCGAGGTCGTACAGGAGGAGGGGCATGCGCTCATTACATATAATTTGCGTACTATGAGTTCTGAGAATCCTTGTTTTTGGAGATAAGAAGAATGAAGTATTTCCACTCATAACTGGCAGCTCTTGATAGCATACTTCTCTTGGATGGAATTTCACGATTACAGGGATGCACTGGATTAGTCGAATAACTTCGCCCGTGATGATAATAACCTGGTGATATAATATGATGATAATATGATGATAATATGATGATATGATAACCTGATGATAACCTGGACTTTTTATGAAGTCATATGCGAAGTCCTTGAGTCTTTATAGGGCCGTGTTTAGAGAGTTCAAGAGTGTTTCTCTTATGTCATTGCATCTGTAAATTAAGATATCTCGATAGAGGGAGTGTAGTTGAGTCTTAATGTGTCTTTCTATGTACACAAATTTTTGATGCATATATGCGAAAAGGTCCATGTTCTTTGTTTGTATCGTCTTAAATTTCTTGAAGAATTGTTTCTGGTGCTATAAACAGATTGGGATGTTCTGTATGTATCAGTTCGTGCGCACAAATAAATTTTTCTCCTTTCGTAGTCAGGGCAAAGGTTGCAGTGCCTGTGCGGTGAACAGTGTAATTGGTTGCGGCTGTGTTGTCAGTTAGCTTAGTTGCTGGGCCTTGGTATAGAAGTTCGTAGCGTTGAAAATCGCAAGGCCTCGATTGGTTCTAAATTCCACAATATAGACGAGTCTTCATGATTTCGGCAGGAAAACTGTGATATTTGTCAGCGGGTACTATCTGACAAGTAAATGCGATTTTTATCGTGATTGGCATCAGCGTTGAGGTCTGATATTGAAACCTCTATGTGCCCTTGGACGACGACATTGTTCCATTTGCCAAAAGGATAGCTGTATATTTTACCCTCGCAATTTCCTTCCTGATCCACTTGACTAGCTAACATGACAGGTAATTTGGTTGCTGAATTTGGGCTGATATGTACTAGTTGGTCAAGGATTGGTAATTTCCCAAGTGTATGTAGTTCTTCGCACTGTGACTCGGTGATATCTATGATGTATTAGGCTGTTCCTCTTTCAACTATGGAAGCGTGTGAAAACATCCCGCAATTCGTAATGACGCGAAACAATTTTTTTCGATAGTTTAAGGTGTGTATGTTGTTTGGTGTAACAAACTTTTTACACTTTTAATCGATATTGTCGTGATACTCGTGTTTTTGTCGTACAATCATATCTAATCAGTCTGTTTGCGAAATCCAAGGAGAGAAGTAATAATAATACGGTTATAGCAATGCCCCGCATAGTTTTCTATGAAAAAAATTTTGAATAAAATAAGATTGTTATGAAAAGTAAAATTTTAATGAAATGTAAAAATTTTGACGAAAAACACGAATTTTCACAACAATAAACCCTTTCCCCTTTTTTTCCCCTGTCTTTTATATTATTTTTGATAAATATTCACGTCATACTCCGACTTATATCCGCATGTTATTACAGAGTGTAGATTATTTTGTATTATTTTAGCAAGATTTTCATGTCGGGATGAAAGATAAACAATTTTTTGATAACTTGAATTCCATTTCTAAATTCCAACTGATCTTAAAATTTCTTCCCGGTTTATGTATGTTTCAGTCGATTACATAGTTGATATCATGATTATATTTTAAATCGAAATAATTGATGATGAAAAGTAGTGATTATTAAGAATATATATACATCATCTAGTTCTATGTGTGTTGATATTAATCGGTCTTTATTTACAATTTTGTCGCAATTGTTCAATTTTAGAATTACTCTTTGTTTGTCGATTATTTCTTTTACTTTATAAGGTCCGTCAGCCACGTCATTGAATTTACCAGTTTTTGCTTCCTTTTGAAGGAAAACATAATCACCGGAGTGAAATATTTGGGAATTTACTTTTCTGTCGTTGTATATGTTGGATTTCTCTTTAGCGTGCTGTAAATTCAGTCTTGTATTTTGTTGAAGTTCTTTCAGTCTGACTAATAATCTGATTAAATGATTGTTATATGTATCAATCTGTTCGTGTTTTGGGAGTGAAAGGGCGGAGGAGACTGGAGCAATTTTTCCATATATCAATTCTAAAGGTATTTTTCCTGTAGCAGAATGAACAGAGGTATTACATTAAAACATACTAAGTTCGATCCATTTATCCCACGCTAGATCTTCCATAATAAATAATTTTAAGTATTCAACAAGTACGTGATGGGATATCTCAAGACAACTTGTAGTCGAAAGGAAGTTGTTTTAACCTGGCGTATTTTAAATAATTTGGCAATTTCTTTCATAATTCTGCTCAGAAAATTTGTTCCACTATCCGTGAGAATTATCTTTGGCGATCCATGGACACAAATTACTCTTTTCAATAAAGCCTCAGCTACTGTTGTAGCGGAAATGTCCTGCAAGGGAACCACGATTGCGAATTTGGTCAGTAAATCGATTGATGTTAGTGCATAACGATTACCATCTTCTGTTACTGGATATGGTTCAACAATATCTAGTGAAATCTTTTCAAACGCGTTTCCTGGGGTGTCAGTTCTTATCATAAGCTGTTTGATTTTTCGCCTCGTTAGTTTTCGAAGTTTACATTGTAGACATTGCTGTACGAAATCACATACGTCATCTTTAAGATTTTCCCAATAAAAATTCTGACGAACACGATGATATGTTTTGATGATTCCCTTATGACCTCCGATTGCTAAACAGTGTGCTTCTTCGATAATATCATAACGTTTCGAAATAAAAGGGTATTCAACAACTCTTGTGCAATTCGTTACTTTACAATTTCCTGTTTTGAATGCGTTTCTTGCCTGTCTTATTGTTCGCTCCCATAAGGTATCGAAAGGCTCTTTCAGACTCGGAATGCTAAACTCTGGATTTCTAATTATTCTAAGATATTTTTTAGATTATTGATTCCTTCTGATATGAATTTTTCCATGTGTGTAGGTTCTAGATTTTGGGTATTCTTTTCATCGGATATACAAATGCCAGAGTAGTGTTTTTGGCCTCTTTTCAATATTTTTACTTTACCTATTTGCATTTCCCCACAATTTACAATTTTACGTCTTTTTGTAAATTCTCTAATATTTTTATCTGCTGGGTCTTTGTTTTTGGTTAAATAGAAAACACAGTTGTCTTTTCTCATGTACAGTTTATCACGACTTTCGAAAATATTTTCTCATATATCGACTTGTTTCATATTTTTCCAACTTCGTCATCATTTTCTAAATCTTTAATGTTTACTTCTATGGAATCAGGATAATTTTCAAGTTCTTTTTGGTAGTTTTTTTAAACTTTTTTCTTACTATTTTGCTTTTTCGATGTTCTTTCGATCACATTGTTTCTTTCTGGTTCAGTCATTTTTTCTTCATCTGTGGTATTTCCAAGGTCTGGTTCTGATTCTGAAGATTCGGAGAAGTTGTCTGGAACTGTTTTAATTTCTTTAGCTTCTTTCACATATTCAGGAGCAGGATTCCAGGATTCAGATAAGGGGTCGTGATTTTATTCAGTGTCAGCAGGATAAAACCTTTTCCAATGGTTCTTTTTTTTGTCATTATCTTTATTTTCATGATTTTCGTCGCTATTTAGGCTTTCGTCACTTGATTGTTTGTACACGTTTTCTTTGTATTTATTCGTAAAGTTTCCATTCTTCCTTAGTCGTAGGTAATATCGTGTTTTTTGGTTTCACAAAGATTTCTTTTGATCGGGTCGCAGTAGGAATTCTTCGTGTTCCAGTTTATTGACTGTTTGGCTATTTCGCTGTTCTTTAGAATTCCTATTTATGATTTTCCTTTTCTTGTTTTCGTCTTTCGGGGTTTCTTCTGTGTACTGTTCTCCCTTTCCTAATTGTTCGAAAATTTTCGTTATGCTCGGTAAGGGGTAAGAATTCTCAATGGTTTTTTCATTTAACTTCCGAGAATCCAGAACCATTCGCCACCTCAAGTTTCCTTCGCTGTCAGGTTTCTTGCTGACAATCCACACTAGTGTATTGTAGGGACTCTGCGCGTGTTGTATGATGTTATTTTCTAGAAGTTCAGCAAATTGATTCTTTATTTCGTCTTTCAATTTTGGCGGGAATCGGTATTGTCTCACATTAATCGGGACATCATCAGTATTAGATATTTAGTGTTTAAAAACGTGTGTAGCTGGTAACTTTTTTCCCGAAAAATAAAAACAATCTGCGCTGGTCTTGATCAGATGTTCGATTTCTTGTCTTTCGTCGACCTGCAGGTGGTCCGGTTTAAGTAGGTTCATTATCTTTTCGACTCTATTCTGTTCTCTGATAGTAAGGTATTTCTTGAACGCACTTTCATGTGCTTTGCGTTTCCTTTGAGGGCTTACTCTTTTCTCTTTACTCTGGGTTTCGTCTTTTAGGATTAAAACATCTTCAATTCCCTCTAATTCTACGATTGGGGGAATAAACTTAACTGGTTTCTCGGTAGTATTTATCATCGGCATGTAAGCTCGTGCACCATAGTTCTGAATCACTCCGTTTCCCATAAAATTCCTTTCTCTAATTTCAATGGCGGTAAATATCCTTCTTTTTTAATCTTTGTGTAAATAACTTATCGAGTTCTAGGCGCTACTATCTGTTTCTTTTTTCCCAAAAAAGTGTACTTATGGTCACGAAAGTTGAAGAAATTTTCTGCATAACATATTTTTGCATCGTTCCTTGCAAAAAATTAGGAACCAAGGATCCTGTCCGGTTCGATGAGGAAATTATTAGGAACGATGTGATATTCAGTTTCAGAGCCCATAAAATCGATTTTAACTTTTCCAATTGTATTTACTATTTCATTAGTTATCCAGCTTAGACTGAGAATTTGGCTGTGGTATATGTGAAAAGTTTCGTCAATTACATTTTTTTTTTAGGAAACATGGTTCTGCTCCGGTATCAAGTAAAAGCAAAATAGGTCTTATGAAATACACTTTTATGGTAGGGCATTGGCTGACTTGATCTAGTTTCACTGGGATTAATATTTGTTGTTTGAATCGATTGTTTTCGCTTGATTGATCGCCGGAAAATTCTGAGTGGCCTCCTCCAGGGGAAGCCGCGATCGTTTCCCAAAAAAACCTCTCTACGAGCATTGTTTCGGGCACGAAGCTCGCAATTCGCCAAAAGGTGACCCAGTTTCTTACAACAATTACACGTCACTACACTGGAAATATCATTTACTTCTCAGAAACAGGATTTCGCGTTGTGTCCCGGTTTGTCACAGATTTGGCACCGCAAGAGTGTTCGAGAGTTCCGGTGATTCGTGGAATAGCAAGTTTTTGCGTAATCGCCATGTCTATTACATATTTGGCATGGTTCCCTCGTGTTATCTTGTTCACAGCAGTTTTGAGTATCATGTCCAGGGCGCAGACAAAAATGGCAAGGGTTTAGTTTTTAGCATTAGGCCTCTATGTGTCCTCTTATTCCACAAAAATTACAACTCCCGATTTTTTGAGCAACGTGCACCGATATTGAGAAGAAACACTATTCTATGGAGTGTCCGTCCACATTTTTTGCAAACTTGAGAGTTGAGCGGCCTTGGATTATGGACCGGGTGTAGAAGAGAACAAGATGCGATCGAATGTCCGGGTTTTTCGTAGGTTCATCACTCTGGTTTCTCGATCTGTCGGCCTTTCAAAAGGGAGCAGTGGATTATCAAATGTGAGGGTGATTCACACAAATTGCACTCAGGGTGTGATTTTTCGCATTTTGAGCGCAATTCATTATTCAAACGTATCTGTGCCACAATTTCAATATTACAAGTAGGAATGTTCGCAAACAGGTCTTTTCAGCTCCTTCCTTTTTTTATCTGATATTTTATCGTCATTCTCATGCATGTACGCATCCACTAGTTTCCGACGTAGAGTTTGCACTTTTATAAAAAAATCTGTCACACTTTCATTTGAGGCTTGAAACGTTCGAGCTAATGTACCGCAGAGTTCGATAAATGATTCGCGCGGCAGAAAAATGCAACTCAAGGTCTTGAATATAGAGTCAACAGTTAAAATGTCAGTTTCTTCTAAAAATCTCTCAGCATTGCCTTGGACACGGGTGCTCTCTAAATCCAAAACAGTGTAATTCCACTGGCAAACAGTGGAATTCCACTGTTTTGGATTTAGAAAGTGTATATGTATGCAGCTAATGAATTCTCGTCGGTTTTGGCAAACAATATCTGAGCTTTGAGGCATGAGCCAAAAAAATCAAGATAGTGGTTGTGGGGATATTTTCTAGTGAAAATTGGGATTACGTCATTGACATCCCAAAATTTAAATTCAAAAGACATTCTAAACGATTCTGATGAAACGGTAGGTGAATAAGATCGTGAGTAAATTTTAGTTTCACTGCTCTAAGTTGTTGTAAAAGGATTTTTATGTGTTGAAGAAGTAGGTCTATAGTTAAAATTAGGTTTTTTGTTTTTGTAGGAAGAATTGCTATTGTTGGGTTTAACGTAAGTAATCGGTGAATGCTGTAAATTGCGGGTCGTGGAAAAAGAATAAAAAATTCTGTTGCCAGTGTCGTTTGGAATAGAATAATTCGAGAAATCGTCGTCAGAAAAATTTGATCAATGGCTTCAGAATGTTCCTCTGGCACTGTTTCTGGCTACGTATAAAATATTTGTTATTTGACATGAAAATTCTAACTGGCAACAGTTTCTACGATAAAATAAAGGAAACTTCCACAATTTCGCTAGAAATCCGAAACAATCTCGATTGCCGACTGTGCCACTTTTATGTTATGTACTAACCAAGAGGAACCCCCATGATGTATATCGCGGATTGAACTCAAATTTCGTCTACATGTTGCCCAATAATATCTTTCAAAAGTACTTTCTCACTTTTCTTGATTAGGCCTTCGTTCCGGAAATATCGGATTTTTAACTCCAGTCTTACGCTTGAATTGAAATGCGGTCGATCCGCGTCGTGCGTAAATTGCAATCGTCCGTGGCGCAGTGATTCAAGTAGTCGTTGGGGACCCGCGTGGGTCAAGTTCGAGCCCCGCTGGTAACAATTTTTTTTTTTTTTTCATTTCGTATTTCAATTAATATAACTATGAATAAATGTATACATCACGGCATTTGATTATCAAACAAAAAAATTAATAAATAATTAGGGTATTTCAATTAAATAAAAACTTCTCGATTTCCCAGTCAAAATTAATTTTTTAATTGAAAAAATAACCAGTGAAGGACAAAATATTTATTAAGGAATTTCATTTTCACGAAAAAGAACTGTGATTGAACTTTTTTATTTTCACAATGTCGGCAATTCTTCTCACAAAAATTTCTGTTGTTAATCATTAATGTAGATTTGTTTTCGTGCAGACTCGAGGGTGATAATCATCGTAAAATCATTTGAAGCAGAGAGTTGTTTCACATCACGAGCACACAATAAACGAAACATTTTCACAATTGAAACATTTTTTTTCAGCAGGGACTGTGGAAAGCAAATGTCATTGACATTTTTGAAGGGCGATTTTTCTGACAAAGGAAGTAATTTGAATTTAACCCAAGCGTATTTCAACATTTCAAAAAATGCTGGTGCGCTTAACTGGTTATGAACCAAGCCATGAATTTTAAAATTATCTTCTCGAGAGGCAATTTCGCGTTTCTGTTTTAACAAGTCTGGCGCATTTTGCAATTTTTTAATAATGTTTTTGACCTGTCGATAGAAATACACATCGCATAGTTGACACAAGGGTGTACATTTTGGTGGAATGACTTTTATCGAGCAAGTTACTTCCCCGGATTTTTCGTGAAATTTTTTATCGTACATGGTAGCATCAACTTGCCCTCCCCAAGAATCAAGAATGAAGAGAAAGTTATTCTCTTGAACGTATGGTTTCAAAGTTGTTTCCAAGAATTCTTGAATAATTCTTTCGTCAGTTTTCCTGATTTCCAGCAGATAACTACGATATTACCGTATTCTTGTGTAAGTGTTTCCACCGTTTTTGCAACCCTCGGCCCAAATGCATTCCCGATTTCCCGCATACACTAAAATACCTTCGGAAGTAACTTGCATGATGCAGTCAGGTTGTATTGTGCGGTGTAAGAATGGATTATTTTCTTCAAATTTTGCTTTTGAACAAAAACAGTTTTCGCGCCTTTATAAGATAAGTAGTTTGATAATTACATTGTGTTTGATCGGTATTAATAACGAGATCTCTGTTTTCCAATTCCTTTATCAGCAGAGAGGTTTGTACTTGAAAAGTTTCAACTTGCGTAACAGTATCATGTAATTAACATACATCATTCTTGCTGACAAATTTCGTTATTTTTCTTTGCCTGATCCCGTGCCTCACTTTGAATTCATCAACCCAATGTCAGCCAGCGTTGAATAAAAATTTTCCGACAAGTACGGGAAGGCCGCGGACATTGCCCATTGTTGGAGCATTCGCGTTGTAACCTGCATGTATTATTTTACTATTACTCACAAGAAGCTTACAACGATGTCACTTGTTTTACCATGAATAAAGTGACTTCTTTTCGTATTCAGGAACGAAAAAATTTTTAGTATTCGGCAGTAAGAATTTTCGTTCTCTGTGAATATGTAGAAAAAAAAATTTCTTAATTTGTTTCAAAATATAGCTTTCGAGACTTGTATTTTAAAAAAATTGCTCTACAACGCGCTCTTTAAACACTTGTCTCCCTTACAATATCATTACACGTTTGAAACTCTTACTAGAACTTTTTTTAAAGGCATTTGTTTTTTAATTAGGAACAATATACTTTAATTTATTCACCCGCTCGTGATTTCTTCTTGCTTCTTCAAAGTTTTGAAAAGTTTCCTCATCAATCATTTTCCATTTATCGTACTTCGTCCCGCTATTTCCAACGTCAATTTTCTATTGTCTGAAGTCACTCGCTAGCTTCAATTTGGGAAATCTCGCTTGTATTGTTTTCATACTTGCTTTCGGAGTTACAGATGCATAATGCACTGCTTTCGATTTGTATGAGAGAGGAACATGTGTGTTGGGGCTAAGTTCCTCGAAAGCAATTGATTCAAGTTCACCAATTTTCGTTTTTTTTGCAACGAACTGATAAGAAAAAAAAAGATTAAATCGAAGATTCTTCACGAGGTATCTAGCGAGAAAATAACTTTTCGAAGTATAATTTTCAATAGTTTAATATTTTCTGATTTATCAAAATTTTCATTAATTTGTATGCCCCACTTTTCGAGTAATTTTTATTTTAACGTATATCCTAAATTATTCAAAAGTAGAATATATTTTTAAAAAAAATAAGTGACTATACAGGGTGTATCAGAAACTACGGAGGATAATTTGCATGAATTTTTTTCAGATTTTTCGAAGACTAGAAGTCCTCTACAACTTTTCGCGAAACTCAAAATTGGCGGAGAAATTCGAGTTTTCAATTTAACCAATAAACGCGCTCTCACGAGGAGTGGAGATGAAAACCACGGACCGAACTCAACCCAAATTTTCTTCATATTGTTCTGAGTTGAAAAGTTCTTTGCTACTTTTCGCAAATCTCAAAATCAAAAAAGGTATTCAAGTTAGAAGTTCCAACCAATCAGATTTCTCAGATTTCAAACTTGAATATCTTTTTTGATTTTGTGTTTTGTGAAAAGTGGCAAAAGACTTTTCGATTCAGAATTATATGAAGAAAATTTGAGTAAATTTTGTTCCGTGGTTTTTAACCCCACTCGTCGTAATAGCGCGTTTATTGGTAAAATTTCAAACTCGAATATCTCCGCTAATTTTGAGTTTCGAGAAGTTGTAAAGGACTTTTAGTCTTAGAAAAATCCTTAAAAAATTCAGGCAAATTATCGTACGTAGTTTGTGATACACCCTGTATAATACTCACATTTTTTAATATTCATTAAAAAAAATTTTCATTGTTTATTTCATACTTTTGAAGTCTATAAAATGTTTATCATTTAAGAGAACTCTAATACTTAGGAAAAATTTAACATTTTCTACGTGTCACATCACGTCTACTCTGCCACTTATAATAAGAGACACTATAAAAATTATCCAGGAATATTATCTACTCAACTAACATTTTTTTAAATCACCAATTACCATTTCATATTCATGTTCCTCGTCGAGATCAACAGAAAGTATCAAAGCTTCTTCCGTCGAAACAGTATTTTTGGAAATAGCGCCCATTATTTCATCGAATAAAACTTGCGCCATACAATAAGATGCACTTGAAAACTTTATTGGAGCATTGAACGCAAGCATATTCTTTTCTTTGAACATTGACATCATTATTGTCAAGGCATTCGTAAATGCATCACGAAATTCACTACTTTCTTTTTCATCACCACCATGATCACTGGACGTTGAAGGAGCTTCTTCAAAATCCATTCTTATACAATTTTCTTTTCTAGGACTGACAAACGTAGTCTTTTCCGCGGGTGTACTAGCTCAAGACTGACAGATGGAAATTTTTCTATCACACTAAAAACCTAGGTTTTTCGAAAGATATAAATGCATGGATACCTGCATGTTCGTGGCCAAAAAAAATCTACAGCGTCGCGAAATGACCATTAATCAAACAGTAGATAAACAGAAATGTGCTTTTTTACGCCAGGAAAAACGGAAATGAATGATCAAAAGTTGATTACTCACCTCCCTTCAAATATATCAATAAAATTTTTTTCCGCAGTCCCTACTGTAAAAAAGACCCCATTAAAAAAACTTTAAAAAAGTAAACAAAAGGTTGTCGGGTAGTACAGTACAAAAAATTTCGTTAAAAAATTTTTTTTTTCTTGCAATTTTCAGGTACGGCATGTATAACCTTGTACCTTGATTAATATTGAAAAACATAGCGCAACAAAAAATAATGATATCAAATCGTC
>JAPYZL010154605.1:4028-19777 GCA_030522825.1 Platygaster orseoliae
AAAAAAAAAAAAAAAAAAAAAAAAAAAAAAAAAAAAAAAAAAAAAAAAAAAAAAAAAAAAAAAAAAAAAAAAAAAAAAAAAAAAAAAAAAATGAAATTTACGAAAAGTTTAAGAATCTAAAAACTTTGAAATTTGAAAAAAAGCCCTGAAAAATTTAGACAAGAATTTATGTAAATATAAGCAAATGTTTCGAGTCAAAAATTGTTTGAAAAGTACTAAAAGTTATTGAACTCTATGAAAGAATAGCGTTTTCAAAAAATATTTACAAGTAGGATCAATGTATAAAAATACTAGAAAACGAAAAAAAATCTTATAAATACTGACAAAATAAAAAAATTCAATAGATACATACATAAAATACTCAAAATTAAGGTAGACGGAATTATCCACGAAATCTATGAAATTATCAAAAATCTATCGATATTTGCAATCTAGAGCATTGAATTTCAAGAATTGATATATTTAAAAGTCTACGAAAATACTATAAATCTAAAAAAATACTAAAAAATCCTTTTGATTTTCATAAATACTAAAAAAATGCAAGAAATATTAGAAATCTTTATATAAAGAAAATTTTCTTAAAAATGTTATTTCACGAAAAATAGACAAAAATGATGATGATAAAAAATAACACTAATATATCAAAAAATCAGTGACATTCAAATTAAGTCCAGAATTTTTATTTTTTCCAACTTTAAATAACAGTTATTCAAATTTGAGAAGAATTTTTCCTGAAATGAATGTTTGACTATGTGCAATATATAGCGAAACATTTTTAAAGCAATAAAAATAATCAACATAGCTAACAATGATAAATAATATAGCTAATTAGAAATTTTCAATACTATAGCATTAAATTCTTGAAATCTGTGCACTATGATTTTTTCAAAAATCTTTAAGAAGTTGATGTATAGAAATCCATAAAAAAATCGGTTGAGTTGTGAAAAAACACTAAAAGAATGAGAAAAAAAGTTTTGAACTTTGTTACTTGAAAATCACAAAAATTGAATGCCATTACATTTAATACGAACATGAAAAAATATGCTACACTGGACTCCAAAAAAATTATAAAATCCTGAAGGAAATATGTATATAATTTTCCGAAAAACACTCCCCGAAAAAATTTTTTGCCTACGCCTTTGTTTCCAGCAAAAGTAATTTTTCAAAATTGCTTGTCATTATTTAAAACTGGACTAAGTCGTTTTGGCAAACAGCCACAGATTTATTTAACTACTTGACAAAGTTTAGGCAGTGGATTGAGCAATTACTTATTGTTTTAGAGCTGTGCTGTGGCGTTTATTGAAAATATGACAGCAGGGGCACTGAATATGACGGAAAAGGATTTTAAAGCTTATATGTCAGGGGAGAGAATGCCTGCGAATACATGGGATTCTGCACTCCTGATGTGCGAGGTGATTTGAAAGTTTTTTTCCTTCAAGAATTTTCATTTTAATTTTTTTAATTTTGATTATTTCGGACTTTTTCATTTAGAGTTTACATTCAATGTGTGAAGACATAAAGTTACTGGACAATTTGAAAAATCAAAATGAAAAAATCCTTGAAGAAGCTGCGAATTTGCAAAACCGAATGATACAGTTCCACGAAGACATTAAAAATGGTGTCAATAACGCCATAATCAACATTCCTCTCGAAATCAAATGCAACGAAAAAATCCCGACTGACTTGGATGGCGAGGATGACGAATGTTTCAAATTGCCACCTCCAATTTCTCCCCAGGTAGTTTTTTGACTAACTGAAAAAAATGCTTATTTTTGAGCTATGACAAAATATTTTTGTTTGTTTATTTTAATTTTTTTAAATATTTTTGTTTTATTTTCAGTCACCAGCCTAAATCCTCCAATATCAATATGGGAATTGATCAGTCATACAAAATTATGAACTATTGTTTTTGTTTTGAAAAAAATATATTATTTTGCATGTGTTATTCATTGGCATTTTTTCATTGATCACTTCCCACTTATGATTTTATGCTCTATACATGGGTTTGAGAGATTCAAACTCTTACCGAAATTCGGATGAAATTGTTATGAAAATGTACTTTCTGAAATATAGAAGACATTATGAATGGTTTCATGTAAGTTCTCAAATTTGAACAAACTTCGAAATTCTTAACTATCTCAAATCAAAAAAAGGCTAGGAAAATGTTGAAACTTGGATTTTAAAATTTGTTTCAACCTAGTAAATTATAGAGAAAAATAAGAATCTACAAAAAAGCTAAAAATTTAAAAAGCTTTAAACGATTAAAAAAATACTAGAAGGAATAAAATTCTATTAAAGAATTGTTTTTTGAAAAATCTGAACAAATACCTACGATTTAGAAAACTTGGAATTCTAGAGTATTGAGTTATAAAAAACGTCCAAATTAAATTTTTTCAGAAATTTCTTAAATTACTAAAAATCGGTTGAAATTTGAATTATATTTCATCGAAATATGAAAATCTATGTCTACGAAAATTTTATAAAAATTAATGAAATGCAAGAAATACTAGGAATCTATCAATAATAATAAATTAAAATTTATCTATTAATTGGTATTGTTTACTAGTGTCAACTGATAACTGTGATTTTTATAAAAATCCATCGAGTATTTATAATAAAATTCCCAATTTTTATAAACTGATTTTATAAAACTTTTATGAAAAATGTCAGTTTTATAAAACAAAAGTTCATAAATTGTAATAATTTATGAAAAGAGAATTTCGATATTTCTTAAATTTATTGCACTAGAACGTTTATAAATTTAGATAAGTTTTATAAAGTACTGTATAAAAAAGCACGGTTTTTATAAAATGCCGTACACAGTATGCACATTTTTAGAAAGTACTTTATAAAGTACGAGGAAGTTTTATAAAGTTCCTTATAAAATTAACAAACCTTTATAAAATACAGACAGTTTTTATACACTTTCATATATTTTGTAAAAAAGTCACCATTTTTATACAGATACCCTAGAAACCGATTTTTATAAAAATTCGTCGAATCTTCATAAAATTTCCAGTTTTTATGAACTGATTTTATAAAAAATCTCAGTTCTATAAAACTTTGTCATACAGATTTTTCATTTTTTTAAAACAAAAATTTATAAAGTCATATTCTTTATAAAGAGCGAAATTCTACGTTCCTCGATTTTATAAGAATTTTTATAAAATTGCAAAAAGTTTTATAAAGCACTATACAAAATATACACAGTTTTTTGAAGTACTAATTAAATCTCTCTTTTCCAACATTTTACTAAGTTCCCAGCCGGCATTTAATATTGCCATATTGCAAGTGAAATATTACATCTTTCAGGAAGACTGCAAAAATGTTGCTGCAATATGAAAATGTCCCCCATAATTGCATTTGCAATGTTTCATACATATTTCAGCTTTATTCCAGTGATGTTGCAGCAATGTTTTAGTAATATTAAGTAACATTTCAATATTGCTGCAATATTATTGAAACATTACAAGAGCAACATTTCGAAGAAAAGATCTCATTAACATTGCAGTAACATTCTATATATCTTGTAGAGAAAATATTACTGGTACATTACGGATGAAAATATAGAGTAATATGTATTAACATTTCAATGTTGCAACAATATTGATGAAACATTACAAAAGCAACATTTCAAAGAAAAGATGTCATTCACTTTGAAGTAACACTTCATATACAATCTTGTAAAGATAATATTGCTGGTACATTTAAACGGTACATAAAACGGTTTTGTTTTCGATCCAGATTTATTGTCATATTCCCGACGACGAGTTGAGAGGTGAACTGAAAAAAACGAAACAAGGAAGCTCCAACATGTCTCTGTTGGAAGATTATACTTCACCTTCTCCGACTTTTGACTTTTCTCCATTCACTGGTGATTACGGCACCGACAACAATAGCAGAGCTGATGATGACACGAGTCTCATAAGTTTAGATCCCCAAATCGACAGTTTGATAAGCGAAGGCAATCCTTCGGAAACCCATGGGAGTTTGCTCGATGATGTGCAAACTTCAGATGTGAACTTACCTTCTCCTATAAAACCTGTAGTGTCCACCAGTGAAGATTATTACGGTTTCACGATCCAAGGATCAAACATACCAACGATTCCCTGCAGCACTGGAACCGATTCCCTTCAATCCACTTCCAATTCAAGTTGTAACGAAAATGCATAAGGTGCCATTGCGTAATTTAACTTACTTTTCATTTCACTCAAGGCAACATGAGATAGCTATATATATTAAGGAGGTCTTACAATCTCTGAATTAACGAATGGTTGGATTTTTTTTATCGACGATTGAGCTTGAAATGTTTTTGGAATTTTAAAACTTTATTTCCGAAAGGACATAAAAATTGATGTTGAACTTATTATGTATGCATATGTATAGGACGTTATCACGAAATTTCGCTATATTGTGAAAACGATAGTAAATTACGTACAATAAGGATGTCGATGTTTTTTCATAACTAAATTTGTAAGCAAGCTCTTGTGGCTAGTCAAATTTTGTTTTGAGTTGAAATAAATTATTAAAAATTGTAAAAAAAAACAATTATATTATTGTTATCGTCGATGCAAAACTTAGTATTAATAAATTATTTAAAAAAAGATAAATACAGAAAAAACGTGTATGTTCATTCTCGATTTCCACATTTTTAAATAAAAAATTGTGCGCTTGGGCGGGAAATTGAATGCAAGTATTTCAATTTTCTTTTTCAAATCCCTATATTTTTATGCGTTTTTTCGGTACAATCGTCCTAACGTATTTACATACAAGTAATGTATCATTTTTAGCTACCGGTAGCAAAAAATAACTTGGTACAAGCGTTAATTCGTAATAAAATATTGTCTTGTGTAAAAGCGCGTCGCTCGTGCCAAGTCAGCTGTTTTTGATTGCAATTTGAAATCGAGGTAATCAGTGATCGATAATCAGCCATTTATCGGTTATTTTATCGATTTGCTTTGTCAGTATCGGAGTCCTTAGGCGCATTTTCACTTCGAGCTTCGCCCCTGTTGCTTTTCTTCCGTCCATCAACTTGAAAAACAAGGAATTTGTAGGTAAATCAGTTGATTACAGGTCACTTTTGAAAATAGCAGTTTACTTGTTAATTTTCTAAATTTGATATGCAACCTATTTTTTCTCGAATTTTTTTACGAAAATTGGTCATTTAAGGTTAATTTTTTGCGTCGAAAATAAGCGTTTCCCAGGCAAATTTTTGAAGTGACGGCGGGAAGTCTGCTATGTTGGATTTTAGCACTTGCTCACTTGAGCTTGTCACAACAATTGTTTTCGCGTGAGTTTTTGTTTCTGATCAGTTTTCACGTCATCGGATTACAAGAAAATGTCGTATTATAGGAACTTTACATGGAATTCAACTGTAATAGTGAGTAGCTTTCGAGAAAATTCTGCGAAAGTGTTTTTGTGAAACTACCATTCGTCATTGCCTGAGAAATGGAAATTTTTGACGTAAAAAATTTGATAATTTATGTTGCTACTTACTGGAAAAGAGTCGTGCAAAACACAACGCGTTTGCAAATCTTGCAACTTGATCGTTACTGTTCCAATCAAACGGTCAGAGCGAAAAAAACCCCTGGAATTGAAAAAAAATAACATACACATTATATTTTGGGTATTTAAGAGTTAAAGAAAAGCTGGGTATGTTTGTATGCTTATTTCGATCTTGTAGAAACTGAAGACGTGAAGCAAGGGGTACAAGGTACATTGGAGCCTATATTCAAGACGTGACTAACGTTTGATGAAGTAAGATAGGAATAGGAAAATAAATATTAAAAACCAGATCAGAAAAGTACTGAATCGTAACACGTTTTACATGAAGCTTGTACCCCCTGATAAGAAGTAAATTTTATTTTTTGCATGGGTTAATGATTTTCTTTGTTCTTCACTGTTAATTCCAAATTTCAAGTTCGAAACAAGAGTTTTAGATATTAGACACTGATTCAAATCTTCCAACTTTCGGAACATGCAACGATACAAAGGGGTTTCAGATCGAGAAAAAACAAATTCGGAGCATCTATATGAACTATTGAAAATAGAATATTGTAATATGAATATTGCAAAGTGCATTACAAAAAGAAAAAAGAAATACTAAGCAATGTACATTCATTATTATAAACTTTGAAAGTATCTTAGTAATCTTTACTTCGCAAAATTTCGAAAAAACTAACTAAGTTTCAAGAACATTTTTGAAACTTTAAAATTTCCGCAATTTGAATAACACGGGATTTTGTACTATGCTGAGAGAAAGATCTAGTACTTTTTACTAAAAAATATAGTAATGACAGATTCAAATGAAATATAGCAAAATTTATAATATATAGTATTGTATTATTCAAAATATTCGTACTGTAGTCAAAAGCATATTATTATAGTATAGTAGTTGTAGCTGCACATAAAAATGCAGAAAATGTTGAAATAGTTATCGTCTAGTTGAGGGAGTAAAATTCGCGGGGGAATGAAAATCCGGGATGGAGTTCTTAAGGGTGTATTTCATATTGAATGTTTCTGGATTGATTTATATAATTTGGCTGGGATTATTTTAATGTTATTTGACAAAAGTTTGATATGTAAATATAAATTGTCTATAAGTTTTCTACATGAATTTTACTTTACATTTTTGCAATATAAGGTGAGCTGGAATCTCCGCACTCAAAAAGACACACAGTTATCTTTTTCGTTATTTTGAGATAAGAACTTTTTGCCAATTTTCGAAATACTTAAATTCGGTGGCCAAAATTCAGGACCGACTCATGATAAAACTAGAAAAAAATTGTTTATAAAAAAATTTTTTTTTAATGCGTGGTATAGATTCAGAGGGTATATACAGGATAAAGGAATTATTATAAAGTTGTTTTGGTACTTAAAAGGGCCGGTTGTTGAAAGAACTGTCCGGACCGAAGATGTTAACGGTCAGTTTGCGCAGCTGCGTTTAATGAGCGCACCAATGAGCGTCGAGCAATCGACTTACACTTGTAGTTGTAAGAGAAATCACGTTTTTCACAAATACGCCAAGTGCCAAAAACCAGCCTATTGGTCGGTTGTCTGATTGGTCCTTTAAAAGGTGGAGGGGGTGAGTGGGTTTCGGGGGCGTGACGAAACCTATAAAAGCGGGAATGACCATTCGACCTCAGTTCCCATCATCCTAGTCTTCCACAAACCAGGAAAGGACCCGGAACTACCATCAAGTTATCGCCCGATAAGCTTACTGGCAACAACTAGCAAGATCCTGGAAAAGGTGATACTGGCCCGGATCAGAGAAGATGGCAAACTAGAAAAGCTCCTGGACGACGACCAATTCGGATTTAGAACGAACAGGGACACGGTTAAACAGTTGGCAAGGGTAACCTTCGACATAAAAAACGGACTTAATAAAAGACAGTCAACAGCGGCACTCTTTTTGGACATCGAAAAGGCATTCGACACCGTCTGGCACGTAGGGCTCATCCACAGAATGAGAGAAGAGAATATCCCAACATACCTCATTCAGATCACGGCGGACTTCCTAACGGACCGAACATTCAGGGTGAAAGTTGGGGACAAACTCTCCACATCAAGGAAAATAACAGCAAGAGTCCCTCAAGGATCGATACCAGGCCCTATTCTATTGATAATCTACACGAACAGGATCCCGAAGAACGCGAACACGAAAATGGCCATGGTTGCTGACGACACCGCAATATACTCGCACTCATGGAGATCGACCAAGGCAAGAGATGACATCACATTCCACGCTGAAGACCTGGAGGAATACTTTGAAGAGTCCAAAATAAAGATAAATGCAAGAAAGACTGAATTCATCATCTTCAAGGCGAAGAGAGAGAAACAAGAGACGAATATCAAATCAATCAGGGCTTTCGGGGAATCAGTTGAACGAAAGCAGGAAGTTAGGTACCTAGGAGTGACACTGGACTCAGCCCTTAACTTCACGAAACACATCGCCAGAACCACGGAAAAAGTCGGCAAGGCAATTGGTGCACTCACCCCACTATTAAGAAGAAAAAGCGGCATGGCAAAGAAAAATAAGTTACTGATCTATAAGGCAATCATCAGGCCAGCCCTCCTCTATGCAGCACCGGTATGGGGAGGAATAATTGCCAAGACCAACATGGAAAAGCTACAGCGAGTCCAGAATAGATTCCTCAGACTGGCCCTAGAGGCACCAAAATACACAAGACTCATAGAACTCCACGAGAGGACCAAGGTACCGAGAATAGAAGAAATAATCGCTGAACACGGAAAGAAATTCTACACCGGACTGGACATCGAGACACTCTAACACCTCAGGACAACGAGACAGGACATTCCATACAATATCAGACACGAATTACCGCAGCTCAGATTCCTCTGAGACCCCCCTCCCCACCCAAGGACTCCCACCCACCCCCCCTTCCTTCCCACAATGACGAATCGAGATCATCCTAGAGGGGGCACGGCAAAATTGCCCCTGACCAGAGCTTAGCCCTCTACGAGAACATACCACATTTACTATAACCTAATCTCCGATAAGTTTCAGAAACCAGGAGCGGAGAATCCAGCACAACTCTTCGGACCACAGACCATCCTTAAATAAGCCAAGTGAATGCACTGCACTGACCTCAGTTCATAACGCAGGAGCACATCATCACTGATCTATCACTAACATGCATCCTGAAAAGTTACCAAGCGACCAGTCTCGTATCTCAGATGTAGAACTCAGGCAATATCCTGATTTCTACTACGAGTACCGATGGCTGTTAGCGAGGTACTCTGAAGGAAGTGAAGTCATAGATCAGTTCCTGTTCGCGTGCGAACAAACATCGAGAAATTTCGTAGTCAACACACAAATTACGAAGACGAGGAAGAAGAAGAGGAAGAACCTGACCGTTAACATTTTCGGTCAGGACAGCCCTTCCACCAACCGGCCCTTTTCAGGACCACAAAAACTTTACAGTCATTGATTCATTCTTTCATTACTTTGAATAGTAATTTTGTACATCTGAGTATCACTATTTAGATTTCTGGAATTCGATACTCTCGAATTCGAAGTAAATTATATTTTATATATATGAAAGGATTAAAAAAAAACAGTTTATAAATCAATCTGGAAAACTTTCTGGTATTATACTGAATTTCTGTTTGTAGATTTCTAGAATTCAATGCTTTCGTATTCAAAATTTCATAGATTTCTATTACCTTTAGTATTTTTAGTATAATTCTAGTATTTATAAGATTCAAAGGATTTGCTGATATTATCGTGGATTTCTGTATAGATTTTTAGAATCAGATACTCCAGGATTTCAAGTTATTTAGATTTTTAGTATTTTACGGATTTCCAAAGAAGCTTTATCAACATAGATTTTGGGTGTTTATAAATTTCTAGTATTTTTCATACTTTTTCGTATTTATCATTTTTTTTTCGTTTTTCAGTAGATCGCTACTAAGATTTCTGGAATTTGATACTCTCGACTTCAAAGTAAATTATATTTTAAGAATATGAATGGATTTAAAAAAAAACTGCTCATATATCAATTCGGAGAACTTTCTGGTATTTAAATAAATTACTGTATAGATTTCTAGAATTCAATGCTTTTATATATGAAGTTTTATAAAACCAATTAGAGTATTTTAAAGATATCAGGTATTCATACTTTTTTCTATATTTGTCACTATTCATAAAATTGACCAACCGGCCCTCTTCAGGGCCACAAAAACTTCACAGTCATTGATTTAATTATTTATCTTCTCATTATTTCGAAATTCTACATCACACATTTTCTAAATTCTTTTTCAAAACGCCAACATTTAAAATTCAATTTTTCTGAAGATAATTTTCTAATAATCCGTGATTTTCACTAAAATTTGAAAAATTTTTAAACTTAACCATTTCGGAAGGCACGTGCTTTTCTGTTGGAATGCTGTTTTGTTGGACATGGGGAATTCTAGGAAAAACTCTAGGAAAAACTGTAAATAATAACTTGCTATGTTGAACCAATTTTTAAAGTGATTTTGGTGGCTGAAAAAATGATAGACTGTATCTAAATTGAAATCCCATGTTATTCAAATTACGAAAATCTTAGGTGGAATCAAAATTCATCGCAAAAAATCATCGAATTTTTTTGTTTGTAGATAATTGTAGTATAATTGAAAAAAATAAATTTTTTCTACACAAACATACCGAAATTTCACAAAAATTTAAAGATACTTTCAAAAACTATAAAGCTCTGAAATGTGCGATTTCTAAACGACTAATTAACAGGAATAAGGGTCATACCTCAGATAATCGCAACAACAGAGGATGGGACTCATCGAGCATCTGCAAGCATTTTACTCTATGTGTCGTCGAGCGATTTTAATGCTTGGTATAATGCAAGTTATATTTATTTAGGTCGAAGCTATTGAGTTTTTAATTAAGTGTTGAAAATAATTTTCAATGTAAGGGAAAAAACCCAGAATATTATTAAATGACTCGTTTCATTTAGAATTTTGTATGAACATTTTTATAGCTTTAATATCAGTTGTTTCATCTAAGAAATTTTATAAATTTATGCCAATTTTATAATCATAAAAACTTCATTTTTTTCGTATTTTCCTGTAAATTATACACTAACATAAAAATCGCACAACTTTTTTGATTATCTGCATAATTAAAAAAAAAATTTTTTTTTTGAATACACCATTCAGTCAGCTAAAACATGACTTTTCTCATTCATCGCCAATCTATTATTGAGTTTACTTTATGAAACCACAAAAATCAATAACCATGCACTAAACCTTATCACATTTTGAAAGGACCTTATTGACATTTCCAAAACCGTATAAAAATGTTTTAAAAAGCATAAATCATCATGTGCAAACTATAAACTCACCCTTTTTCCCAAACTTGGCATTTTACTCCATGTCGTTTAAATTCACGTAGACATGGCCTGGAATTTCTGTCGATGATGCCACTCAAAGTGAAAACGGCGTTATACTCAGGATTGCTGCTATTTTTTATAGTAGACGTTCTATCAGTGGGAGGATTTTCCGAGGGGTGGGGGAACTCGTAGGTCACATAAGAATCCACCTCTTTTGCATAATTGACCCCACGAATTATTGACAACTCCAGGTCTGAAATGTTGACGTCGATGCAACTCCTGAAAAATACAGTTAAAAAGGCTCTATTCGCTGAAAGTGCAGAGGGGGGGGGGGGTTTTGAAGGCGAAGCCCCTTCCGAAATTCAAATAAAATTAATTATTTCGCGTAAGAATGTAGAAAATATATTGTAATTCATGATGAAAACGGACATTTAAAAACTTATCAATAGAGGTGCCTATAATAATATATCTCTACATTATAAAAAAACTCCCCCCCCCCTCCCCGCCGTCGCCGAAATTTTTAGTCCAGTGACTTAAGACTTAAGACTTAACACTTAAGTTGCAATTTTTAAGTGTTAAGTCTTAAGTTATAAGTTTTCATTGTTAAGTCTTAAGTTTTAAGTCTTGGGTGTTAAATCTTAAGTTATAGGCCTTAAGTGTTGAGTCTTAAGTCATAAGTTTAAAGTGTTAAGTCCTAAGTTATAAGTTTAGTGTTAAGTCTTAAGTTATAAGTCTTAAGTTTTAAGTGTTAAGACTTAACACTTAAGACCAAAAATCAATAAACCAAGAAAAATGGCACATACTGGACAATGGCATGGGTTTTGACTTCGTAATGATGTTGAGGAGGATTGAGCCCATCGAGTTTTCGAACACGCAACATATCCAGGTCTCGAGTAAAATCAAGCGCCATTTGTTCCCAACGATTGTGGCCAGCAACGTCTGCGAGAGCTTTGCAATGATCTCTCGTTGATAAGCACCACTAAATAAAAGAATTTAATGAATATATACCAGTTCCGAAATAGTATTTTGCTTGTTAATTTCCGATTTTTTATTAAATCATTTATTTTTTTACATTAATTTGCTTTGTTAGCTGTTCCTCCATATTTTCATAGATCTTCTGATTTGTAGCTCCTTCCTCGCTTTCGATGCATTCTCCCACTCCAGTAACAAAAGTAAATTCACCATCTTGATTTCCCGAATTTTCGGAAGAGTAATCGTGACTCTTGAGCTGATTTTTCGATTCTGGCGAAAGTGGGATCGACTTCATGTCCACGGGAAGTCCTGATAAGCTGGCATTTATCAACGGTTTCATTCCCTTCGATTGCCTCAAATAATCCAACGCGAGTTCCAAGTCCCCATCTTTTTTTGCCTTCAAAGCAGCTTGTTTCAACTCTAATTGTCGTTTTTGCAAGATCGCAGTTTGTTTTCCTGCTAGAGTCATTCGAGCCGTTTGTTTCGGCTCTTTTTTTTCACCTAAGATGAAGATAAACGAAATAACCAATGTTGAAACATTTTCAAATAATTCATGATTCGATTCCCGGTCATTTTCCCGAATTCAAGTTCCCGAACGGCAATTTTCCCGAAACGCCATTATTCCGAACATATTATTTCCCGAATGGCTATTTTCTCGAAAGTATTTTTTCCTGAACGACAATTTTCCCGAAAGTATTATTTCCGAATTTCGGTTGGAATTTCACTTTTATTTCGATTGTATACATTTACGAATTTCATAAGTCTTCAATAAAAAGAGTCATGGTAAAAATACGTGTCTGATATTTTTTGATAAACTAACGATATGAGCAATACAAAAATTTATGCAACTTCCCAATTCTTCCCTATTCTATCAATTTTCAAATTGTTTCCGGAAAATTTAAATGGGGCATATGAAATGATTCAATGATAAAGATAGTTTTCTCACCCAAACTTGACCGAGTTGGCGGAATCGGTGCCGGAGTTGGTTCCGCTTTATTTTTCATGGTCGGTGATGATTTTGCGTCGTCATTGCTGGTGGAAGGTCCTGGAGTTTCTTGTTTCGAATCGTCCGAAAGTGGAGGATATCCAGGAGGTGTTGGCAGCTCGTCTAACGGAACTGGCAAATTTTTAGAATGCAGTTTCAACGCGTCTTCGAATTGTTTGCAAATCCTTCCGTAACGACGACTTTTCGCAGTGTTTCCTTCTTGTTCGGCAGCGACTTTTGTTTTCCGGTAAATCTCGAGTCGTTCTTTTAAGGCACTTCCCAAGTCTTGCTCATTATTCGGTAACGAAGGTGATATTTCAGGCACTGACAAAAGAAAAAAGATGATCAATATATTAATAATAATGCAGTCCAAAAAGTCAATCTTATTTTAAGATGCAACAAAATTAAGGGATGACTTGAAATTCAAATAGTATCTTGAATTCAGTCCATTTTCGAATTTATTTTCAAGTAAGCAAGTCTTAAATCAAGAATTGTTTCCTGAAATTAATTGTGAACATATACTTAATTTAGGATAATATTTGAATTTCAAGACGTGCCTCGATTTTGTTGCATCTTATAAAAAGATTCAATTTTTACAGTGCAATCGCACCAATTTGATTAATTTTAATGAATCTTACATGTAAATGTTTACAATAAAACAAAAAATGAACTTGCAGATTGAATTATGAATATTACCTGTTTTTTCTGAATGTTGCTGCGTTTCAGACTCTTCTTTCCCTGAACTTCCAGGAACAGGTAAATCGGGTGTTGGCGGAATATCCGACAAATCGATTTCGTTGCCTTCGGAGATAGCGCTTATCACCAAATCGAACTGTTTGGCTATTTTCACATGTTTCATTGCTTCTGCAATGTTGCCTGCTTTTTTCCACGCAACAGCAGCCACTTTATATTCTTGCTGGCGAGTTTTCAAAATCTCCAAGGTTCCCGGGTCAACCGGATTTTTTTCTTCTGACTTTTCTGCCTTTGTTTCCACTGTTTCTTGTTCTGCAAAATGAAATTCACAAGATTACCAGCTAATTTAATTTTTACAAATTAATAATTTAAAAATAGTTAGTTTGTAGTTCTAATGAGAGTGAATTCGATAAATAGTTTATTAAATTTCTAGTTTTTTATAATTTATTAAGACTGTATTAACAATATTTTCATTATTATTGATTTAATGGCAAACATTGTCTAACTTACTATAAACAATCTAAGTTTTAAATGGGTAATGACGGATAAAAGAATATTTATATTGTGCATGTCAGTTTTGTACCAACATTTCATCAATATTTTTAATAAGATCGTATTCGTCTGAATTTAAACATTAATAGTGAATTTTGTTTTTGAAGATTGTGTTTTTTGTATAGCAATATCTGTTACTAAATAAATAAAATCTTATCGAATTTTAAGATTTCTTTTACAATTGAAATGAAATTCATTTGTCGGTCTTATGATATATTATTATTTTTAGAATCTTAAATATACGTGTTAGAAAAATTATTTGAAAACGAAACTAAAATTATTAGGGAAGATTGGAACTTTTTATAATTTAGTGAGATTTTGTGAAGTTTTATAGTTTTTCAATTTTGTGACTCTATGTGATTGTTGATGTTGTGATTTCAGTTTTTGTGAAATTTCGTGACCTTATGATTTTTCGTAAATTTGTGATTTTTTGTAATTGTAAGACTATTTTGATTTGTGCCTTTTTCTGATGTGTGTGTATGCGATACTTGAATATTTACAAATTAATAGTTAAAAAATAATAAAAAAATTTTATTCTAATGAGCGTAAATTCGATGAAAAGTCTATTAAATTTCTAGTTTTTCATTATTTGTAACACTGTACTGAAAATATTTTCGTTATTATTGTCTTTATGGCAA
The DNA here is from genome assembly GCA_030522825.1 of Platygaster orseoliae. Taxonomy (NCBI): domain Eukaryota; kingdom Metazoa; phylum Arthropoda; class Insecta; order Hymenoptera; family Platygastridae; genus Platygaster; species Platygaster orseoliae. The sequence continues at coordinate 18,716 of JAPYZL010154605.1, forward strand.
ACATTGTCTAACTTACTATAAACGATCTAAGTTTTAAATGGCTAATAACGGATAAAAGAATATTCATATTGTGCATGTCTGTTTTGTACCAACATCTCATCAATATTTTCAATAAGATAGTATCGTCTGAATTCACAAATTATATGTCGATTTCTATTTTAATATTAATTGGCAATTTTGTTTTCGAAGATAGTGTTTTTTGTATAGCAATATCCGTTACCAAATAAATAAAATCCTATTCAATTTTATGATTTCTTTTAGATTTGAAATAAAATTTTGATACATTATTATTTTTAGAATCTAAATTATACAGGTTAGAAAAATTATTAAAAAACAAAACTAAAAATATTTGGGAAGATAAGAACTTATTGTAATTTAGTAAGATTTTGTGATTTTTTGTAAAGTTTTATAATTTTTCAATTTTGTGACTTAATGTGATTGTTCATTTTGTGACATAAATTTTTGTAAAATGTTATGGCTTTCAGTTTTTGTGACTTACGGAGTTTGTAACATTTCATGATTTTTGTATTTTTTGTGACTTTTTGTAATCTTTACATTTTTTTTTAATTTGTGACTTTTTTGATGTGCGTGTGCGATAATTGAATATTTACAAATTATTAATTGAAAAATAATTGAAATTTCTAATTTTTCATTATTTATTAACACTGTATTTACATTATTTCATTATTATTGTCTTCATGGAAAACATTGTATAACTCAATATAAATAATCTAAGTTTTAAATAGGTAATAACGGGCAAAAGAATATTTACATTATGCATGTCTGTTTTGTACCAACATCTCATCAATATTTTCGAAACGATCATATTCACCTGAATTTATGAATTTAAATGTAATTAATTTTTCCTTTAATAGTAATTGTGAATTTCGTTTTTGAAAATTGTGTTTCTTTGTATAGCAATATCTGTTATCAAGGGCGTACGCAAGGGGGGGCAGGGGGGGGTAGTTGCCCCCCCCCCCTACACCACTGAAATATTTTGTTTTCCTAGAAAAAACTAAACCGCAGTCACGACTGAGCATAAAAGTTTGGTTTGGACGTTTT
>JAPYZL010154611.1:0-19272 GCA_030522825.1 Platygaster orseoliae
TCACTGATTTTGCGAATTACGTTTTTCGCATTTTTTGGCTAAACTAATCATCCGAAAAATCTGAAAAAATTCACGCAGCTTTATTCACATGTCCTGCATGTTAGCAAATTTTTTGGGAATTTTAGAGCGTGAATTTCACGTGCAAAAAAATTGAAAAAATTTTTGCACGCGAATTTTCGCAACTTTTTGGAGGCCTACAAAGTCAAGTTTTTCAGTATAAATTAATACTGTTCTAATTTCTATCATAGAATTTTTTCAGATTTTTTAGTGTGGTGGACGGTAGTTAAAAAAAATCGAAATTACTGAAATGTCAATTTTTCGTCAGTTTTTGCTGTCAGTGTTGATTTCAATTGTTTAAAGTAACTTAACAAAACTAAAACATTTTTTCTTTTCGTAATATATGAAGGTCCCGATAGAATAAGGGGTTTCGCGCTCGGCCCGTAGGCAGGGGAGGGGATGACACGCTGAAGCGCCGGGCTTTCCGAAGCCCAAAATTCTGGATATACGAAATCTCAATAAACTAAACTCGTTGTAACTCGGTTAATTAACAATCGATTTCCGTGAAATTTTGACATAACTTTTCTCTTGCTATAGCGATGCAATCAAGATGTGAATTTTTGTCTAATTTAGTTATTAACTATTAATAAATAAATAATTAAATGTTCCGATGTTTTTGTTGATTTTACTTAAAAAAATGACAAAAAGAATAAAATACTTGTCCATAAGGTTTCTGAAAATAATGTTAAAGTTGTTTCAGCGTGTCGTAATAGTTATCGTGTCAATAGTAATATTGACATACACGTTCAATTCAAAATGTATTAAAATGTACTTGATATTTAATAGGCCAGCTATTTGAAACGTACGTTAGGTAAACGATTTGAAAAATGTATAATTTAGAGACACCTACCTATTTTAGTTTAATGCACTTTCCATAATTGATGTATTAAAATGTAGCTGAAATTTTATAAACTATCTATTTGAAACATGAATACATCTATTAAATTAACCTAACTCAAGTTAAAATGTCACAATCTGAGTCAAGTGAAAAAAATTGTCACAATATGACCCAAGTGCAGAAATATGTCACAATATGACCCAAGTGCAAAATACTTTTTATACATTTTAGACACTTCTAGACACACTTTTAGACACTATACAGACAATTTCAAACACTCTTTAGATATTTCCAGACATTTTTTAGACAATTTTAGACATTTTAGACACTATTTATACATTTTTAGACATTACTTGGATATTTGTAGACACTGTTTAGACACTTATTAGACATATTTAGACACTTTGACATGAATGAAACACTTCTATTAATGTGTATCGCCTCGAGACACCTATTTGATTTTCATACATTTTTCACACATAGCATTCAAAATTTGTCTTAGATTTCATGCAACCAGTATCTAAAAAAAATTCAGTCTCAGTTACATGCATGAAATGAATGTACATCAATATACTGAATTCAATTTACAGTTATGAATTAAATTGATGTCACAAGTTTTATATAAATATGTATTGATTTCATGTAAAATTTCAAATACACCTGAGGTATTAAATTTAAGACACCCGCATATTAAATTTATATAAGTATATACATATTTTGTATAATTTTAATGCATTATTAATACAGGGTAAGAATAATGGTAGTTATAAAGTTTTTCTTAAATTCAAAACAAAAATTTTTAACAATGCATCTGATTTTTTAAACCTTTCGGATTGAAGTATTCAGATTATTTTTTATTAAAAAAAAAAAATTATCAAAAAACAAGCTTTTACTGTAACCTGCTCCTTTTTGCTTAGTAACGACAAGAGACACTCAATTTTTTAATTCCCTGTTCGAGGTTGAGCTGATTTATTGCACCATCAGAATGGCTTCAGAGGTGGGTCCCCAAAAAATGGGGTCTTTCTAAACCACGTCTTATCTTTTTCTTCTTGTTCTCTTTCGCGCCCGCGTTCCTTTCTCCATTCTTCGCCTAGCGTGGCCGCTCCTTATTATCGAGATTGGCGCATATATCAAGATATTGAGATAGCACCAGCAGTTTCTGGTTTCACTTTCACGCGTCACGAAATTGATTAAGACGCCCCATTAAGACGATGTGTAACCTGCACGAATTCCTATCTTGCAAACATTCAGTTGTATTCAGTATGGGTAGAAAAAGAAATTCATTTTTCCAATCCAATCAGTTTCAAGAGTTATGCAAAAATACATCATTTTTCATAATTTGGGGTAATGCATGAAAATAAGTTGGCAGAATCAACTGCCTCATTTTTATTCATTAGCCAGGAACCGTAATTGAAGGTTAGGAACCCACGTGTTTCGAAATTCGACATTTTTGAAATTCGTGGATCGGAGTTTGACCTTTCGATGATACCTTTTTTCCATCCAACTCGAAGGGAAAAATGAGATAAAAGCAGCAGAGTTTAAGGTCAATAAAATGCCATCCGTTTAAACCGATTTCTAAAGACGATCTTGATGCATGACTCGGCGTCGCGGTATTTTCATGAATGGAGAATTTCATTTGGCGATCCATGATCGATATTCGAGGCACGGGAAAACGAAAATTCGCGACTTTCGAAAACGTCAACGATTCAGAGGATGATCAATGTTGCGAGGCGTTTATCATTTCACTTGGCGGAATGCAAAAATACCCTGTCAATGGACTTTCTATAGCACCCGAACGAAAGAAAGTGTCATAATCGCGTCGCAAATTTTTGCGCGAAATGCCGTCGACCGCGGGCGTTTATTTATAGAGAGCTGGAACGAGGTTGCTTGTTACCTTGCGAAATTTCCCTAAAAGTATGTATTTATGAATATGTGCGCAGAAAAATATTCATACAAGAATACAGAGGCGAAAGAAAAATAAGGGGAATTTGTGTTCTCTTCTTCTGGTCTTGAAGATTGTGACTTTCAAAATGTTCGTGGTTATTTTTGAATGCTTTTACGAGCTTCTTTTTTTCAATGTTTTTTTTTTATTACAGCATGCTAGTTCGTTCATATTTTTTGAACTTTTTATCGCGACTTTTAGAAATTCAGGAATGAATCACATATTTTTTTTTGAGATAAAACGAAAAAATTATTTTTAAATGAATAAAAGTAATAAAAATAGTAATAATAAATATAAATATAATAATATATAATAAAAGTATGATAATAAATAAAATAAAGTAAAATAAGTTACGAATTTTCAGAAATTCAGGCATTAATTACAAATTTTTCCAATTTTTTTTCACGAGCTTTTTGTTTGTTGAATTTTATTTGTTGAATTGAAAACTTTGCAATATTAATGGTTGAAATGAAAAAATTATCAAAAATGCCAAGAATGTCAAAAATTTTATAAACCTTTGAATTTTTACATGAACTGTTCAAGCTGAAATAGTGTAAAAATCTTTCCGAACTTTCAAAACTGTAAAGAATGGCAAAATCATCGAAATTATCAAAAAAGTCAAAATCTATAAAAGTGTCAATGGTACTGTGATTAACGTAATAAAAATTGAATATTTACTAAAATCTTAATTATTTGATCGTGTGAACTTTGTTTTCAGGATAAAACAATACTTATGATTTTCATGACCTTGTAATTTTACATACTTTCTGTTCGTTGAATTTTGGATTCGACGTTGAAAGTTTGTGGACATGTTCACAAAGTTATTGTGCACAATAACTTTGCAATATGAGATATATAAAACTGCACAGGCTGTTCAAAAAAAAAAAAAAAAAAAAAAAAATACCAATAATGTCGAAAATGTTATAGACCGTTGAATTTTTACGAACTTTAAATTAAAATAGTGTACAAATCTTTCCAAGCTTTCAAAACTGTGAAAAATGGCAAATTCATTGAAATTGTAAAAAAAGTCAAAATCTATAAAAATAACAGTTAATTTTTATGCCGATGAATATAATAAAAATGGAATATTTATTATAATCTTAATCATTCAACAGTGAGCTTAGTTTTAAGATTGAAACAATTATAAAGATTTTCATGACTGCCATTTCATAAAGCTTTCTATTTATTGAATTTTAGATTCGGCGTTGAAATTTGTTTGCAATGGCTTTACAATATTAATGTTTGAATTAGGTATGAGAAATTGCATAAGCTTTTTAAAAATTCTGAAAAATTACAAAAATGTTTTAAATCGTTGAATTTTTATAAGTCGTTTAAGTTGAAATACTGTAAAAATCTTTCTAAACTTTTAAAACTGAAATAATGGCAAAATCATCGAAATTATCAAAAAAGTCAAAATCTATAAAAATTACAGTCAATTTTAGTACTGATTATTATAATAATAATTAAATATTTATTAGAATCTTAATTTTTCAATCACGTGAGCTTAATTTTAACAATGAAACAATTATCAAGATTTTCATTACTGCAATTTCATAAAACTTTCAATTCGTTAAATTTTAGATTCAACGTTGAAATTTTGTGGACACAACAACTTTGCAATATTAATGGTTGAATTTAATATGGGAAATTGCATAGTCTGTTCAAAAATTCTGAAAAATTTCAAAAATCTTATGAATCGTCAAATTTTTATGAATCGTTTAAGCTGAAATAGTATAAAAAATCTGTCCAACCTTTCAAAACTGTAAATAGAAAAATCATCGAAATTATCAAAAAAGTATAGTAATAATTGAATATTTATTATAATCTCAAATATTCGATCGTGTGAGCTTAATTCTAAGGACGAAACAATGAGTTCTCTCCTGTTTGAAAAATCAATTAAATCGAGAAATCCATTAAATATCTCATTTGCCTAACATAGAGCACTATTGGCAATGGGAAAAATTTTATTAGTTCCAAAAGCTTTGAATAGTTTTCAAAGAATTTACATAATCAAGCATATAAGTTTTGGGTCATCTCATACCTCATTACAATAATCAATAAACAATAATTATCTACATTCTTGTATTGAAAATTTGATTCAAAATTCAAAGTGCAATCAACTATGGTGACTTCTTGTTCCCCACATGAGTAATTCAAAAACTTTCGATCTAACTTCCAGAATCTATGTACCTAAGGTTCTAAACGCTTAAAAAATGAACGAAGACAGAAAAAAAATACTAATTCCATTTACATGCAAGATAAAGGTAAGAAATAATTAGTAACATTGAACAGTATTTGTCGAATATCAATAATTATGTATAACTGTATTGGAAGCAATTTTTTATGATTTAATTTCTTCTCAAATGTTAAAATTTAAAATTTATTTAAATTTAGTTAAATTTAATAATAATTTTGAATAAATTTATTTATTTAATTTAAAATTTAAAATGGCCTCAATAGAAACTTCATTAACTGAGCAGTGCCAACTTTTTTTTCAGTTGAAGCGACTGAAAATTCGATCAGTACGACTAAAAATTCAATCAGCACAACTAAAATTTTCGATGATGCCTATTCCAACTAAAATTCAGTTGGAGCAAATGAAACTGAAAATCTTTTTTCTCTGCAGAAACATCAGAATCTGGACCCTAACTCGCCACGTGACAGGATATTTAGAATGCTCATTATGTCTGAAGAACAGTCATTAAACATTTCAAAATTTTAGCAAAAAAATCGTTAAACTCGTTGTCCTTCGATGGAACAAACGGGGAAAAAATGACGGCGACCTTCTCGAAAGAGGCAATCCTTTTCCCAACCGATACACTTACGACCGAATGCCACACGCGACTTTTCACGTGCTTTGTTCGCGCTCTTTCTCGGGTCCGAACAATATCGCGATCGCATTAACGAGATCCTATCGGGCTGATCATGCGATCGACATAGCGCTCCCGTGCGCAATTACGCGGCCATAAATCTCGACCCCTTTCGCATTCTAAGACACCGCTTCGGAAAAATCACCCTTTTTTTCCCAGATGCAATCACGAGATAATTAAAACGTTAATTCCACCGCGATAATTTATGGACCCCGCGAACAGAGAAAGATATGCGAATCTTTCGCAGCTCCTTTTTTTTCTGATTAGGGAAACAATTTATATCAAATTAAGCGTTACATAAGGAAATCACGTTCCAAGGCAATTAGTTCGGTCCTAATTTTCCTGAGGAAACAATAATCCCGCCAACTTTCACCTGGTTCTGTTCTTCCTCAAATTTCGTAACGGAAGGAGGAATTCATTTCGAACTTACGTTTCTGTCAGTTGTATAAAAAAAAATTTTCAATGCAGAATGTACAAGTTTTCAAACTTTTTCATGGGGGTTTCTGGTATTTTACGCATGAGTGATTGAGAGCAAAAGATTCATGAAAAAAAATCCATGAAAATCTCTAAAACTTTGGATCCTATAGAATTAAGTTTCATATTTGTATCTCAATGATTTTTTTTTAAATAAAAGGTGAATTCATACATGACTCCAACCATTCCTATAAATTTCCTTTTTTCTAAATTTACAATTATCTTGAATTTATGAATTATCGACTATGAATTTCGTCGAATGTTAACATCTATTTCAACACCTGACATTTCATTTTCGCGGGGTCAAAAATAAAGTTTTCACATTATTGCTTGGACTTATGTAAGGGGCTGGCATAAATTTCGCTCAGTGTATTAAATGTGCGAAATGCAATTAACTGATAAAACCCGAGTTAATTCGTTACTATTTTTTTGTTGTTGCAGAGTATGTTGCGCCGTAGCGTCTGCCATAAGCAAGGAAAATGTCGATACGATAAGAAGAACCGCACAAATATATTCAGATTTAAGAGATGATTATGAAACATATCATAGCAGAAGTGTTCCTAGAGAAGGTGAGATAGCAGGAAATCTTCGTAGATTAAATGCTATTAAAATCGTACTTTGTCGACTTCTCAGATGTTTCATATTCATCGTTAGGAATGTCGTCAATTTAATGGAAATCCATTGCAAATTTATTATATGTGAAGGAAAACATGAATTTCATAGAAAGTTTAATCAAGATTCTCAAAAAATTAAAAAACGAAAGGAAATATAGTTTTTTATTAACTTTTTTATGCAGTGAAATAATTTTCAAATCGACAAAAAACGTTTTGTTTAATTTAAAAAACCCTTGCGTTGCTTAGGAGTATAAAAAATAATTTAAAATTTATTGTTGATGAACAATATTTCAATGCAAGTGTAAAATCATGTTCCTAGTCATTCGGTAATCGACGAAGTTGGTCAGTAGGATTGGAGTCTACTTTTGAAAAATTTTTAAAAACATTGATTAATTAATACCGTGTCAACGGAACTTTGTTTATCAGGCCGCGTTGCATTTCTAGAACCGTTCGAGCAGGCGGAAACAAATGAAACGTAAAATATTGTTTTCTACTGCAATGAACTTTTTGCCACGTAATTGTTAGTGTTTTATCCAATAAATTGAAATTTCAGTAGAAAAAATATGATTGTACAATTCGACATGCAAATTTTGCTTGATTGAAGTGATACAATAAAATTTTATTAACTTTTTGATCTTTAGAAACCAATTTCCTTATCATTCCACAAATTAACTAACTGATAAGAAGGAGATTATTTATTTGAATATATCACACGTTTTTTAGAATTCGAGCTTCCGACCATATTTGTTTTTTGGCTCTATTTAGGCTCATTTTAGTCATGAATCCAATAAGTATTTGGGTTCAGTTCAAAACGTTAGGCTGACTTTTCTTAATGATGAAAAATTTAACCAAATAATGACTATTTTTTTAAAAAATAAGACAAAAATTGACAAAAGTACTTATGGACTTAATTTTTTTTTATGCGAATAAGGAGAACAAAAAAATGTTTATGCATATTATGATTAATTGTTAATGATGCCTGAGAAGGACCAAAAAACGAATAATAACAAAACTGATTTCAAAGGATCGTAAAGTTGATGTAATTATACATATAAAGAAATCAACGACATACTTTCAAAATAAAATGTTTTTTCATTTTGTAGAGTTGAAAAAAATATAGCATTGACAGTTTCGTAACAAAAAGTTCAGTTCCATAAAAAAAATGTGTTTCACATCTCATTTTTCTCTGCCTGATGAACAAATTGTTCTCAAAGCAGTATTTATTGACCTATATTTCTGAAAATTTTCAAAAGTTGACTTCAACTCTACTGTTTTATTTTTGTACTTCATTGCAACTGAAATAATAATTTTCTACTCCTCATAAAATTCACAAAATGTTCAAAAACCTAAGATAAACAAAACCCCAACTCTCCTTTCATCATCTACATCTCTGTTCTGAAAGCAATAAAAAATATGCACCACTCAGACATGGATTTTAATACCTTTTGTAATTGTACAATAAAGTACTTCCCGGTAGAGACAATTTGAACGTAAAGAAAGGAATAACGGTAATAACGGTCGTTACGTTGTCGTAGAGTACGTGACGTCTCATAAAATCGCCGACAATTTAAGATACGTGGATGAAGAAGATGACGAAAGGGACGCGAGGATCGAAAAACCGGCAAAGAAAATCGCGCAGCGATACGAACTCCTGGAAAAACGGAGAAATGGAAAAGATTACGACGATAGCGAGACCAGGAAAAGGTCTCAGGTGCAGTTCGAGAGTTTCGGGGATTCCGGAGTTCTTCACGAAAGTGGAATCAGGAAAATTGACTCTTACAAGCCGCACTCGGAATATCAAAGAGAATCCGTCATTCCGGGCGTTTACGTTAGGTGAGGCTCCATTGAAAAGTCCCTTAGCTTTTACAGGCCCAATTTACAATTTTTTCGGGGCTGTAATCAAAAGTTGAAGAATTGCCTTCCTTTTTTTAAAGTTTAGCTTCAATTTAAGGATGGAGTTTAAGCGAAATTCCCGAAACATTTTCTGGATATTGGTGAAAATTGATTGATGAAAATAATGAGTGTCGCCTATTAATAGTTTGTTATTGAAGAACATTTTTTTATGATTTTCAGCCATGAGTACCCAACAACGATGCTGCCTCTTTTGACGACGCCGTCAATTCGTTCCTTTGATTTCATCCCCGTAAATGTGATCCCCGAAGACAGAAAAACGAATAATTTCCGATCTTTTGGAGACTTGAGCGACGTTAGTTTGGTTCCCGCGGGTTCTAACTCTCGGATTCAGGTAAATGTCACGTTTTTTTTCAAATCCAAGATATAGAGAAATTAAATACATGAGAGCAGCAAATTATGAACATTACAGCGAAATTTTTTATCTGAAACTGGATAAAACACTTTAAAAAAATTTGTTTTATTCTGATTGATGTAATATCTATAATAATGCATGAAAATGCGGAAAATAAGAATTATGATAGTAACATTTTTCAGGAAAGCTTATTTTCAAAATTGAACATTCTGAACAAAATTTCCGAAAAAGACATGTATGTATACAAAAACCTTGTATAAATAAATTAAAGAATTAACAAAACTCCGGTCTAAAAAATTTCAAAACAGTTATACAGGAAAGTGAAAAAACTAAACCATTTTTCATTTTTTCATAATTTTCTGATACTCCCGTTCATAACTTCAAATCACAATTAAGGCATCAGAAAATTCGAATCATTAAAATGATTTCATATGGTTTCAATTTTTATTTAATTACCAATCGATATAAATTGGATTCATTTTAACCAAAAATTATAAAAAAATTAGAATTAAAAGAAAATCTGGCACTCCATCATTCGATTACGGCTCCTTATACTGAAAAAATTAAAAAATATATAACACATAAAATCCAGATATGCGAACTAATAAAATTCAAAAACATTAACTATCTGTAATTTAACAGAGAAATATGTTTGATGAAAACCTGTCATCAAACAATTACAATCAAATTTATAATCAATGAACAAAGTTCGTGTTCCTAAGTAAAAAGAATCGATTTCTGACATTTTTACAAAATAAATACATGATAATAAATCAAAGACAAAATCGATTCAGTAAAAAAATACCGAAAATTGCACAAAAATATAGATGTACAAAAGTATGAGTGAATAAACCAGAAATTTCACGTGCTAAGCAAGAGAAGTTTGTGCACAAGAACTGTTTATTTAGAAAGTGGATATAAACTGGATGTTAAATGTACATAAAATAGGTATAAAGTAGATGTGAGATAGGTTCTTCACAGTAGACGTAAAATGATTTTAAAAGAAAAGCCATAAAAAATAGAATGTAATAACTAAACGCTGATACATACATATTCATAAGTTTACTCGTCACAAGTCAACATTTTCTTGGTTACAGTTATATCGGCAGAACAAAATTGAAAATTTAGTAACTTTATTATTGGTATTATTGTCATAATTCAATCGTAAACATTTTACAGGTAAAAAAAGGGCCGAATGGCGAAGACTTGGAATACGAGTACGTCTATTACTATTACGACGAGGATGATGAAGGTAAAGCTGATTCCCAACCAAGCACTTACGGCAGTCCAACCAGAACAACGTCAACCCCAAAACGTGGCGCTTCCAGCAACACACGAAACAAGTATACTTCAGTCGAAAGATCGACAACTGCTGAACCAGTCAGCAATGAAGTCGTGCCTAGTAGAAGTTCCAATAGAAGTAGACAACTCGTGGACAGCGAACCCATGTCCGACGAGCGTTTACCCACGAACACCAGATTTCCTCCAAGGTAATAAATTCCAGAATATGTACTCTTCACATCAACTTTGAAACGAATTGACGAATATGCACTAATCACATGGATCTTTGTCAGATCACGTTCTAATCATAATACGGGTACGACAGAACCCAGCAGAGCTCGGGGAAATCGACCTAGACCGAACCTGGATCTCGTGGATTCCAGCAGTTTCCGGACTCATCAACAGGAAGGTCCGGAATTCCCGCAAAATCTGCCCAAAGGGCCAGTCAGGTTCTTAGGTGTGACACCAAATGAAGATACCGAAGACAGGCCAGTTCAGAGAACTAGAGGAAGGCCACATAGGGAGAAGCAAGGTCTTGTCGAGGTCACTGCGGAAGACCCTTCTTCAGGTTTCAGAAAGAGACCAGCTCCAGTTGAAGATTCAGAGGTCAGTTTCACGAATCATTATAGAAACTGTTTTACCAAATAGTTTATTGGGATATTGCTGTCATATTTATGATACTAAAAATGTTTCGTTTTCTGCTCCAGGTCGAATTGACCAGAGGCCAGCCAGCGAGACAACGCATACCCGACGACGACGATGACGTCGTAAGAACAAAATCATCGGAAAAAGACGACGCCACGACAACGGAGATCCCCACAACCGAGGTACCAGCTGCCATGAATAAAGTCGCCCTCGAGCTATACGCGTTCTTGCAACAAGGCCAAAGCAACAACTTGGTTGACTCCAAAGTCGATGACGCGACCACGTTGTCCGATGACAACGTCGACACCACTGACGATGCTACCACCGAAGCGTCCGGTACAACATTGATCACTACGGAGTCAACGACAACGTCTACAACTACAACGACCCCGAAACCTACGACTACGACTACTACAACTGAAGCATCGACCACCTTGGCTCAAATTGGAAGAAGCAAATTCCGAAGGCCTTCAGTGGCCCCTGGATCCTTGCCAGGAACAAGGAATCGGTAAGTTCTAGGCTTATTTTCACTTCACATAAAGTTGACGTTTTTTTAATGTAGAGATTTCTTTTGAACCTCGACAGATTCAAGTCGAGCGGAAACATCAATCCTAGTTCTACCACTGAAGGTTCGGTAGAACCAACGCAACGAAGCCGTGGGCGATTCGGGGCTACCGGAACTAGTGGAACAGGTGGTTACAAACGGTCACGGCCTAGTCAGAAACATTTGAGTGCTGAAGAGCCGGCTCAGAAAGAATCTGCAGTGAGCGCAGAAAAGGGACCCGTATCTACGACAAGTCGCAACAGATTCAGGGGTTCAGGTTACCGAAATCCTGGTAGCACCACTCCAGCTACAGCTCACCCCGTGGCTCCTGATAGTTCTGCTGGAGCGTCCCGGCCATCTTACAATAAGCTTAACATTAATAATATTAATAATCGCAGGTGAGTCGATAGTTTATTAGTTGCCTGACTATAGTCCAATAATTTAAAAGTGGTTAATGTCACTGCATGTTCTGGAATTCTTTTAACTTTAAATGTTCAAACAGACGGGGTCGACCCACGACTCCTTCGACCCCCGCAGTGGAAGAAAGTCAAGAAGGCAGTGAAACTTCCCAGACAGAGGTCCACGAAGTGAGCACCACGTCAAAGCCTTTACCAGGACAGAGGAATAAGTTGCTGGGAAATGGGCCGAGGCCCATTCGACCTCCTGCTAGAGTAAGCATCAGGAGACCAGGACAGCCGACCTCGACAACTGTGGCACCTGAAGTTTCGGAGCCTCTCCCAGAAGAACCCACCGGGGAAGGTACTGAGGAAGAGACGCATGAGGTAAAATAAATTTGTTCGTGGTAAAAACATTTAATATATATATATATATATATCCCAGCCCCAATTATTGAGAACAAGTGTGGTCAATTGAAACTTGTTTCGAGCTTTTTACGTTGGACTTTCACTCAGAACTGCTTCAAAAAATTCATGGCTAGGCCCAAATTTTCGTAATTCTGATCCACGAAATTAAGCTCTTGTTATCCAAAAAAAACGATGAAATTTGTAACATTTAGTATGAAATGTGTGAAACAGTCTGAGGCGAATTAAAATGCTCGCGACATTATATTACATAAGGCGTCATAAAAGCAACGTGTTTTTAGAAAAAAGTGGAATAGATTATTTTCCGGCTAGCGCGGCCGGCTCCCCTTCCAATGCAAATTGATACGAGGCTGAGATGATGCAAACATCTCGGAGAGCTACTTTCACCGTATGGCCTTTCGAAATGTCATTGCAAGCGGCGCCGAGTCATTTTGCACGTGCACCTGTTCGCTCTTCTTCATCTTCAGCACGAAAAAAAAAACTCTTTATTCAGCGCAAATTGACTTATAAATGCTTTTTTATTCCTTGGGATACTCATAATGGTTGAGTTAAAAATTCGCTGATTTCATGTGCCTCAAATGCAACTGATTACGAAATTTCTGAGTAAATCAAATTTTTATTAATGGGAAAATTGTTACATTAGAATTTTCTAATCTCTAAGAAGTTTCTTTTCGAAATTACTACTCTGAATTCAAAATCTATAGTATATCAATAATTCGGATTTAAATCTGCATGTATCCGTGGTTTTTTGAAATTAAAAATTTTTCAATACAAATCTAGATTTTTTTTGGAGAATTTTAATCATTGACTGCCCGAGATTCCGAAATTTTACGGCTTTCAAAATTTTGTGAATCACGATAAATATATAGGTATTTTCGAGAGTGATCAATTTCTAATTCCTTGGCATGATTGACTTCTTATTCAAAAAAGTTCGACAGTATATACATATATATAAAAGTTTTAATATTAATGAAACCGAAATCATTCAAAACTATATTATAAACTTAACACGGCTAAAAAACATATTTTGATGCTTTAAAACATTTAGATTTACAATATTACTATTTTTCAATATTTTTTTATAACTAGAAACTAGATAGATTTACTGGAATTCTCATGGATTTCTATGTAGATTTTTGAAATTTAATGTTCTACGATTTAATATTTTAAAAATTTTCAAAAAAATGATACATTCACATGGTTTTTGAGTATTAATACCTATGAATATGTATCTAGTTTTTTTCATATTCTTCGGTATATTCCCAAGATTTAAAAGGATTTTCCAGTATTTTTGTGGATTTCCATATACATTTCTAAAACTCGATGCTAATTAATTCAAATATCGATAGAATTTTAGTATTTCTATAGATTTTTGAGACATCATCTACATGATTTTTCAGTGTTTCATAAATTCATTATATTTTCTTTTTTTATTTTTAGTACTCTTAAAGTTTTTTAAAATTTTCAAGTATTTTTTATAGATTTCTAATAACCATATAAATTGTTGTATAATTTTCTAATTCGAAGTTTTATAGATCTTATATATTAAAAAACACTTCTTTTATGAATTTCTATTACTTTCAGTATTTTTTCGGTAAGAATGCTCTGAAAAATTTTCTGATATATTATATAAATATATATTTCAATTATCGATGGATTTTTATATAGATTTTTGGAATTCGATGGACCACTATTGATATCTTTTTAAATTTTTGACATTTTGGTAGATTCTTATTTTCCTTTATTATTCACTTGTTTGAAACAGTTTAAAAAATTGTCAGTTTTTTTATTATCTTAGCAATTAAAAAATTTATAATAAGATTTCTGTTTAAAAAAAATACTTCCGAAGTCTGAGTTATTCTTATGTCTGGGTAGTTAAATTAAGATTTCTGTATTTCCTCTAACATTTAGAAATTGGGTAAAACATTTTGCAACGTCTTCTATATAAATGTCAGTGAGAAGCATTGTTTGAAATGTTATTTTTTTTTTTCATTATTCAAAGCAATCAAACGTTCCTCTGCCTACGCTACTGGTTCAACACCTTTCACCATTATTCAAAATAATCGAGTATTTTTCCAGACCCCGGTGGAATCAAGTCCAGCGGCAAAAGTGACGACCGTAAACCCTCTGAACAAACTTCGGAATCGCACGAGGTTGCAAGTTCACCCGAAAACGACGACACGTTCCCCGATTTCCGTTGCCCCGAGAAGATCTTCCTTGTTGCTGCCCCGAAGGAAAACAACCGAAGCCCCCACGGAGGAACCGTCCCACGAGGAACCGGAAGAACATGCCGCCTCTGCCGAGGAACCGGAAGTCACGGAGGCCGCGGTCCCGGAAACGACGAGCACGACCGCCGCCCCCAAGGAAGAGGCCCGGGGCCTGAGCAGTCTTCTGGCCCAGAGAAGAAAACTCCCGAACCGACGCCCCGGGCAATTGATCGCCCGCGAATAATTCATGATGATGATTTTTTCTCTTTTCTCTTCCACCTTTTCGCAATGGGTTCAGTAAAAATCATCATAACGTTACACGATACAATGTATCGTTATGGAAAAAGTCTTTTCAAGGCATAAAGTATTCATGTAGCTATGACATATTCTAAACGGTTTCAACATCGTTTTGATGAAGTAAAGACGTGTGTCTTTTTTTTATTTGAACTGAATTTTAATTGAAGATAGTCGTTGATATCATGGTATATATATATATTGCATGGCCTTGTATAATTTGTATAATTCATTTAGAATCTTCGAATCCGTCATAGAATTTTAATTTTTAACAACCAGTGAAAATCGGAAGCGGTTAATAATATTCGGTTTTGAATGCTTGATTGCGTTGTTGAAAATTTTGAAAAGTGCCAGATTCCTGGTGAGACTCATTTAAAATGTATCGGAATATTTTTTGCGTGTCTTTTTTCATTCAATAATGTCAATTGACGATTGAACTAGCATTTGTATTATTTATTAGATATGATTGTTATAGAAATAGATAATACGATTGAGTAATGTAATTTGTTGGAATTTAAGGTCCAAACTCGTTGATTAACAAGAAAACTGCAGATTCGTTTTTTTTTTTTTCAATAATTAACGATTTTACCAGTTTTGTACATTTTTATTATTGTACGCATATGTGATTTAATAGATGCAATAAATGTACTTGATAAGAACTTTGGTATAGTTGTTATATATTAGTACCAGAGGTACGTTACGATTAAGAAAAATCAGACAAGAAACTCCAAAGATGTTTCCAGTGGGTCGTAACATAAGATACCAATGCGATAATTGCAAAAAAAGGTTATCAGGATTATGGAAAAACATATCATTGTATATGACACTGATACCTTGGTGAAGCTAAAATACCCAGTGACTAGTAATATGAAAAAACTTTTTTGTCTTTTTTAGTAAAATAGGATTTAATAGAGTTACCATACTTGGTAGTAGAGATGGAAAAACATCGCAGTGAACATCGATATCGAGAGTTTTCCTATTTATGGATAGTTATTAGCAGCAAGTACTGGGGAAACAGTGATGACGAGATATGACGAGCTTATTGATCGCATAGAATATAGAGTACGAGTTGAATACTTCCGAAAGGTCTGACGTTGTTACACGGCAACATGATACCAGGAAACATAATACTGAGAATAGCATTACGAATTTTTCAAACAATAATCAATGATGTAGGAAAGAACATATCATTACATCTAAACATTAGTAATTTAGTTTAGTCAAGGGGAATAGGGTATATACCTGTCTCAACAGGAACTTACAGTCTCCCAGATAACTACCGTTTGCATGTGAGCAATGCGAGATACGCGATACACATATTGCGCTACAAACTCACTTTTTAATGTACGGGAATGTACGGGAACATTTAAACACAACGAACCTAATAAGTGGACAGCTTAACAAGTTAGGTAGGCTGAACATATCATTACAGCTAACACTGATGATGTAAGAACTGGTAAGAACACAAGGGTATAGGGGAGAAGGGGGCAAAAAGCGCCGTCTGGCAAACTTGACAAAAGTTTGACAATACTTCACAACACAGAAGATCTTCTTACTTCAGTGACGTTAGCCATTTTGAGCAATTGTGAGTTTCGCGATACACTTTTTGGGGACACATATCATTACAATTAATACTTTCACCGTCAGAGAATAAAGGGGTATTGGGGAGACATGTCTCAACAGGAACTTACTGTCTCCCGAGTAACATCACTTTTTCAGCGAGACTTCATCTATTCTGTAGAATATTAATTGTGCGGGAGGCGTTTTTCCTGACGCCTCCTATCGGCGTACGCTCGAAGCTCCCAGAGAATCGATACTCGCAGCTCGCAACAGCGGGAAAATTCAAAATTATCAAATTTCAGAGGAGTATGCACACATATACAGGGTGGTCTAGTTAAAACAGACAATAATATACCTACATTTTTCTGAGTAAAATTTTCCTCTGCCATTTTTCACAAAACTCATAAACAAAAAAGGTATGAAGGCCTAAAATTAAAACAATAAATGCGCTCTCTCGACAAGTGAATGTGAACATCACAGACCGAAATTCACCCAAATTTTTCTGAGTCAAAAAGTCCTTAACCACTTTTCACAAAACTCAAAATCAGATAAGATATTCAAGTTTGAAATCTGAGAAATCTGATTGGTTGAAATTTTTGACACGAATATCTTTTTTGATTTTGAGTTTTGTTAGAAGTGGCAAAGGACTTTTTGACTCAGAAAAAATGCAGCAAATTTTGGTGAATTTCGCTCCGTAGTTTCCATCCCCACTCCTCAGAGGAGCTTGTTTTGTATTTAAAGTTTAAGCTCATAATTATATCTTTTTTGTTTTGAGTTTTGTGAAAAGTGATCGAGGAAAATTTTTTTCAGGACAACTTGAAAAAAATTTAGGTTAATTATTGTCCGTTTAAATTGTACTACCATGTATATATATATATTCCCTATCGTCGGGGACTCCACTCTGGTTTTAAAACCAGAGTGGTTTGTAGACTATGATGGAATTTTCTTAATCGACATCGACGTTGGATGTAGTGCGTGCTCTCCCGTGTATGATCAGAAAGTTCACTTTTTATATAATTTTACGCGTTTCAAAAACCGTATAAAAAGTACAAAATTTCATAGCTAAATACATACTTTATAAAAGTTTTTATAAAAGCCTGTATAAGTCTAGTAACAGATTTTTATAAAATTTATTCGTAATAGCATCTGAGGGCAGTTATACTAACATTATCATCTTGAGAAGTTGTTGACAACTATTGTCAACTGTTGTCTACAACACATGAGTACATTATACTCATCGAAAACACTGTGCCGACGACGTATGGAAACGTTTCCGAAACCATGAAATATCCGATTTCCGAAGTTGGTGGAACGTTTCTGAATAATTTCAGTTGAAACGATTTCAAATCGTTTCGTAAATGTTTCATTCAAATATTTGGAGCAAAATGTCCATTAAACCGTTTACAATCGTTCAAGAAACGTTTCAGAAACGTTGCATATGAACCTTTTTGAAACCGGACATTTGAAGGTTTCAGAAAAAACATTTTTGTAACGTTACTGAAACCTTTTTGTGCTGAATAGGTTGTCGTTTATTTAATGTACTTGAATTATTTTTAGCTTCTAACGACTTTTCAAGATTTCAAAAATCACTTAAAGTATAAGAAATACAGTGCGTCCCACTCGAAACAGAACAACCTGGAAATCAGATTGGAAATCAGCATTCTTTTCCTGTCCGTTACCTTTTTTCGGGTATTCAAGCTCGGTTCGAGGGTACCCTTGTATGAAGCGAACAATAGCCGTGATAAGGAAGTCAATTGAATTATCAATGCCGAAAAACACTTTTCTTCGATCCAATTAATTGGGTCGAAGTGATGATGGCTTAAGTCTAACTAATGATCCAAAGATGACTTTCATAATTATTTTTATTCACTTCCTTATCATGGCTATTGTTCGCCTCACAAAATGTGAGGCAAAATTTACCTGAAAAAAGGTAACGGACAGGAAAATATGGCTCCCAGCCTCCCAGATTTCCAGGTTGTCCTGTTTCAAGTGGGACGCACTGTATTTTTCATGACCAAAATACTAAAAAACGTTATTCGACGTAAAAAATACATACTTAAATGTTGATTCCAAGGTTCAATAACTTTTCTCGATTTTTATAATTTTTTATGATTCCAAGAAATTTCGGAGTGTCTATACTCGTTGAACATTACACAGTTTTACAAAAACTGAAAATCTGTGGGAAGTTTGAGGAATATTCATAACCTAATGAGTTTCATTGAATCTAATAATTTAAAAGAGCGAGGCTTGAGTGATGGTTATGAGATTGTTGATTTTTTGAGTATAACATACAAAAATCTTCTGTTCCAAGAGTTTTCGCGAAATTGGACTAAATTCACAATCCCAGTCAGCACAAAAAGGTTTGATGAACGGTGCAACAACGTTTTTTTTTAAACGTTTTTACAACTTTTCCAATCCTTTCTGTAACCTCTTTATGGTCGTTTCCGAAATTCAGCGCGACGTTTTAGAAAAGTTCGCAAAAACTTTGCAACGGTTACAAATCATTTAACAAACGTTGTACTCCAAACCTTCGAGAATAACTTATTTTAACCGATATTACAGTATTTTGATATCGTTTCAATAGAAACGTTTCAACAACTACGAAAACTGAAAATATCGTTTAAGAAACGATACAGGAACGTTTTGAAACGTTTCTGTAACATTTTAATTTTTTTAAATGGAATATAATATAAATTTTCATGATTTGAAGTCATTCGACAAAATAGTGTCGCAATTTATGATAGTAATCTAATGTTCCTCATAATACAGGGTGGTCCAGTTTAAACGGATAATATTTTAACCAAATTTTTTTCATATTTTTCTGAATCGAAAAGTCCTCTGCCACTTTTCACAAAACTC
>JAPYZL010154634.1:0-20620 GCA_030522825.1 Platygaster orseoliae
ATGTTTCTAAAAAATGCGTAAAAATACTATGGTGCAATACCACACAAGCGACGGCCGGCCCTTTACATTTGCAATGTATGTTTGGGGGGGGGGGGGTTTATTGAACTGAATGGAATGTAGTGATGTGTATTGGAATGGAAATATCGATATATTGGTATCGCGATATATTAACATTTCCGATATCCGATATATCGAATATCGAGTACCGAAAATTTTGTGCGTGAGAAAAACTATTTTTCAGCATTATGCGAAAAAATCTCGTATTTATAGTATTTATGATCAGTGGCGTAGATAGGTTTTTGCAATGGGGGGGGGGGGATATGACTTACTCAAATTTGAAAAAGTAACTTTATGATGTTTTCTTGACTCATGGGGGGGATATATCCCCCTGTTCCTACCCCCCTATCTACGTCACTGTTTATGATAATCATTCAAGTAATAAAAATCTTCATATAAGTATTAAAAACTTTTTGTATTAACGTGTATGTACACAATTTTTCATACAATATTTAATACTGTTGTGTAATTTTAGCTAATGCAAAAGGTACTGTAATTCCTAAATCAGTCGTCTCTTACATTTTCCATGTATTGGGTAAATTTTTATGGAAATGAAAAAGACTTTTTGTAGAAAGTTTTGAATTTATTCCAATCAATCCTTAGCACTAATTCGACTTACAATTGAATCAACTAAATTTGAAACGCTCATTTCGACTTTGTCTATTTTGTAATATTTATAAATTTTGTCAGTATCACACAAAAATTCCAGTTCAGAAACTGCCTTGACATTTCCTTTGACAGTTTTTACAATATTTTCAATTTGCGATTCCCTGGATTCCGAATCGTGAATCAAGCCAACCAAAATTTCCGTGTCGTTTTCCTGGGCTCCAAACCTTGCGAGAGATTGAGTTATGTTTTTCGTTGTGGAGAGATTGAACAAAATCTCAGTGAAAATTGTTTTCGTTACGAGTTTCGAATATTTTTCACTCGTGACAGCTTTATTGGCAGCTACGATGACTTGAAAAACGTCGGCTATTAACGTTGTTTTCAAAAGGCAACATTTCAATTCACCTCCGACAACGAGATTTTTCAATTCCTTGCCATTTTGGACTTGGGTGAAGAGACACAATGTCAAATGTTTTTTTGTGTCCGGGTCGAGTTTGATGGTATAAAAATCTTTCATCTTGGAAATTTAGTCTGAAAATGGTTGAATTATGAAAAAAGTTGTTTTCGTTAAATAGATTAAGTCAAGAAATTGCTTACGTATCGATGCAATTTTTGGTTTATTTATTTTGATCAACAGCTGATGCAGCTGACGCCGGGTTCCAAATAAGGTGTTTTTGGAAAACAAGATGGCGTAAAATCAGTTAGAAATTGTATACAATGTAAACAAGGAATTTTCGTTCAAAAATGCGATTCATAATAAAAAACAAGTTTTTATTATCTTATAATTGCATTAAATTACCTACTTCGCCGTTTTTTTACAAAAATAACTAATCCAAAAATCATGAAACACAAAAAAAATCCTCTTTTCTCTCTCTCTCTCTCATATTGACTTTTTATTACCCCTCTCTTTTCCAAAAATTTCCGACGTTTTCCACATTCGTTCCTTTCGGAATAAAAATTCGAAAAGAAACGATTTCATGGCGATCTGCATTGTCATGAAAAAAACAGTGCCAACTCTGCGTTTTCCACGAATCAAGCAACGGCCGCCATTTTGTTTGCCAACGGGACGAGTCGACTCAGTGGAGTGAAAATTTCTGATGCGTTTTAACATCGAAAACAGCGTTGGGACGAGATAAAAATTATCGCGGAATATTCTCGTGAACGTTGTTCGTGAGTTCGGCGTGGTTTAGGCAGCGTTGATGATTGGAATTCCACGGGACGACCGGCATAAAATCACGGTTAAGATAAGAAATAGTATGAAAAGGAGCTCAAGTCGGGATAGTCCGCCGTCTCGAGTGAAGAGAAACAGATCTTCGATGGGGAGGTTCGTGTACATTTCTTGCATTTGTTCCCCCGCGACCTGAAAATTCGCATTCCCATATTTTCCTATTTCCCAATTCGCTCGAAAATGCATTATTTCCGGCCATTTGCGCTTCCCGAGTTGTCAAATTTCTGCACCGTGTCATAACAAGGTATCACGTGACAAGGACAGACTTATGTTTTGTCGAGCGCTGGAAAAGGAAAGAAGATTGTGAAGGGTGTGTGTGTGTGTGTGTGTGTGCGTGCGTGTGTGTGTGCATGCATGCATGCATGCATTTTTTTACGCCTCAGGAGTCAGGATATTATTTTTATGCACTTCTCGGAATAATCGCAATTCGCAATACGTATGTGCGTGGCAAATGGAGTTTTTCAGGTTGTTTTTTAACCTCTTTTCGACAGTTTTCGCTAATTCCTGTATGTCAAAATTGTCAACTTGCTGTTATTTGATTGGGTCGTTTTTTACCTCCCCTTACCCTACGACCCCTCGTCCATGTCATAGAAATTGACTGACAGCGGTTTATTGATGTAAAAGATAATTTTTTTTTTTCCAATGAAAATGTCGGTCTTTAATACAATACAGGGTGTCCCTGAGCCCTCGATCCAAAAATGAAAATTTTAATATTCCTTCAAGAATTTTGAGTAGAAAAGTCCTTTGTCACTTTTTATAAAACTCAAAATAAAAAAATTTATTCAAGTTTGAAATTTATATGTACGTGAAGTTCCGAACGTTTAAAATTAAATAAAAAGAAAAAATATAGAAATTCTTGATTTCTCATCATGAAGAAAATTGTGTTAAATATTTTTTTGGGGACTATAAAGTTTGCAGTTCTGACTGAAAAGTCCTAGGAAGAAGGTGGAAAGTCTTTTTTCCTGAAAACTCATATATTTTTCTTTTTTGTTTAATTTTAAATGTTTGGAACTTCAGGTACATAAATTTATAAAATAAAAGTACTTTTTTGACAAGAGGGGATAAAAACTACGTACCAAAATTTTCTTCGTATTTTTCTGAGTCGAAAAGCCTTTTGCAACTTTTCGCAATATTAAAAGTCAAAAAAGATAATCGAGTTAGGAGTTTCAACCAATCAGATTTCAAACTTGAATATCTTTTTTATTTTGAGTTTTGTGAAAAGTGGCAAAAGAATTTTTGACTCGAAGTTCAAGAAGGAATATTGGATTTCTTTTTGCATCGAAGACCTTGAGACACCCTGCATAAATTCAAGGGATTTCATATATACATTATAAAAAATAAACACATACTTCTGAACATATTTTAAAATATAATATTAATATGAAATATGAATAATATAAATTCACATTATTTAATTTAAGATGGTAAATTATTTTTTATTACAGTATTGTAAATACTATATATTATATTAATATTATAATTTAGTAAAATGAATGGAACAAAGTATTGATTTAAATAATTATATATTGGTTATTATGCACTGTAAATAAAAAATATTTTCAATCATAATATACGTAATTTAAGGCATTTCATGTATAAATTATGATAAATATACAGATAATTCTAAATATATTTTATCATATAACATTGATATGGAATATGAATTATAGAAATCATGTTATCGAATGTATGCTGATAAATATCTTTATTATATTATTATATATTATATATATTTTATTATTATTATTCTTGTTATTAGTATTATTCTGATTATTATGTATATAATAATGATTATTAAAAAAAAAACAGAATAAATTAAAAGATTTATGCAGATAATTCTAAATATATTCAAATATATATTCAATATGAATTTCCTACTTCATATGCTTTATATGAAATATATACAAGGTGTCCCAAGTAAAGTGTGACAGCCGAAAACCATTGATTCCTAATGAAAATCCAAGACTTTTTTTCCTTTGCCAGTTTTTGAAAAACTCAAAATTCAAAAAGTTTTTTAACCCAAAAATTTTAATAATAAATGCCCTCTATCAACAAGTGGGGGTCAAATTCACGGACCAAACTTTTTCCAAATTTTCTTCATATTTTTCTGAGTCGAAAAGTCCTTTGCCACTTTTTACAAAACTCAAAATCAAAAAAGATATTCGAGTTGAAAGTCTCAACCAATCAGATTTCTCAGATTACAAACTCGAATATTTTTTTTGATTTTGAGTTTTGTAAAAAGTGGCAAAGGACTTTTTTACTTAGAAAAATATGAAGAAAATTTAGGAAAAGTTTGGTCTGTGAATTTAAGCACCACTTGTTGATAGAGGGCATTTATCATAAAAATTTTTGACTTAAATAACTTTTGAAATTTTGAGTTTTTTTAAAAATAGCAAAGGAAAAAAAAGTCCTAGATTTTCATAAGGAATCTATGGTTTTCGGCTGTCACACCTTACTTGGGACACCCTGTATGATAGAAATCATGTTACTTATTTTACGATAATAAACCGTAATCAATGAAAATTGTGGTATAAAATTAACTGTAATTTCCTATTTTTGAGTATCGATTTGTAGAATTATACATTTGTCATTATGTACTGTAAATAATGAATATTTTTATTCAAAATATTCATAAGTCTATAACGAATGAATTATCACTATAAAATATGCATTCTATTGAATAAATTTACATATATAATAATATTTTAATGAATATGCTATATAATATAATATATAATGAATATAATGAATATGTTCGATCAAAAATCAGTCTAAATTTTAATTTTATTGCATTGAAATTTATAAAGCAGTCTACAAAAATACTAAAAAATCTTAACTTTTTATAAATAATATGAAAAATGCAAGAAATAAATACTAGAAATATTTTCAAACAAACAATATGAAGATGTAATTTTCTCAAAAATTAATGAAACTTCAAATCCTAGAGTATCAAAATCGAAAAAATGATTCTGAAGTTCCAAATGTTTGAAAATCACCGAAATAAAAAAATTGTTTCTATTCCTTTTTATATAAAAAAAAATATTTATAAATATTGAACAAGTATTATTTAATCTTTGCAACTATTGATCAGTTTTATCTTACTTTAAAGTGAAAAAATAATTTTTTTTAAACTTCGTATATTTCTTAAACGTTTAGAACTTCATGTTCTAAAAATCTATACAGTATAAATCAATATACAAATATTTTGAAAAGTCGCATGAAAAATACTGTTTACTTAAAAAATTCTAGACACCTATGTTTAAAATCTGTGTTGTTACAATTTTCTCAAAAATCTATAAAAGTATTAGAACATTTTAGAAATTGGATTTCTACAGCATTGAACTTTAAAATACTATCAGAAAATCCTTTAAGTTGTGTAAATACTACTATTATGAAAAACGTCAAAAGTGTTTCGAAAAAAAAAATTTTATTCTCTGACTCGTTAATAACGAAAATTGAGTTTTATTTCATTTCACACAAATATGACAAATATACGACTCTGGACACTGAAAGTTGTGTGACTTTTAAATTTTCAAGAATTCAAAAAATCGTACTTTTTAACCAGATAGTCAAAGATTAAGAATTATAAAATTCTTAAAAATTAAGGATATTATAGAAAATTAATGTACTTGAAGTTCCAAACGTTTAAAAATCAATGAAATTAAATTATTATAAAATGTTTTTGAATTAAAAAAAAATAAGTTATAAAGAAATTAAAATATAATAAAATTATTACTATTTTATGAATTATAAAATTATTATTATTTTATGAATTATAAAATTATAATAAAATGTAATAAAATTTATTTAAATTTTTAATAACAAAACTAATAATCAAACCAATCAACTACATTTTATAAAATAATTTATTCATTATTAAAGTAATTGACGGAAGAATGTTCATAAAGTTTGTAACGTTGACAAATCACACGAAAATTTTTTTCTGAGATTTACCAAAATAATGTAAAATCTTGAAAAAAAAAATTTGATGAAGCACATGACAAGGAATTTTCTAAATATGTTTATACACTTGTTATATTGATTCTTATAAGAAATGGAAAAATTATTATAACAATAAGAAATTTCTTATAATAATTCTATTTCTCACAAGGTCGACCTTAAAAAGTTCAAATAAGGAGTAAACTTTTTGTAAAAATCAAAGATACTTTTATAAGAAATTTTTAATTCTTTATAAGAAAATACTTAAGCCTTGTACATTTCTTATAAACTGGAGTTTTTATGAAAAAAAATTTTTGTTACATTCCTACAGGAAATAAAATTTTATAAGAAAAGTTTGTATTACAAGAATCTCTAAAGTTCAATTTTTTTTTAGACGACAAGTTTTATCGTCAATGATTTAATGAATTTTTTTTATCGAGGATTTTTAGGGGCTTCACTGAATTCACTATTTTGGCAAATCTTAGAAAAAAATCCTCATGTGATTCTAATGTTGTAAACTTTGTGAACATCTTGGAA
This sequence comes from Platygaster orseoliae, assembly GCA_030522825.1. Classification (NCBI taxonomy): domain Eukaryota; kingdom Metazoa; phylum Arthropoda; class Insecta; order Hymenoptera; family Platygastridae; genus Platygaster; species Platygaster orseoliae. The sequence goes on from JAPYZL010154634.1 coordinate 6,368, forward strand.
AAACCTGTATTGAAAGATTTTTCTGCCTTACCGCCCTGAGTAATGTACGACTCCCTTAGGGCTGTCCACATATTACGTCATCAATTTTTTACCTATTTTTGACCCACTCCACCCATATCATCAATCATCATCATTCCGTAGATCTCCCTCCCTTTAGTGTTGATGTCATCAAATCAAAACTAGTGGCGCAAAATTTGAAAAAAGTGTCCTAAACTTTTTGATGCAAAGTTCTATTTTTATGATCACGTCATCATCTTTGGAACCCACCCCCCTCTACATCAATATCCATCATCAAACTCAATACCCCCTAAGTGTGATGACGTAATATGTGGACAGCCTCTTATCCCAAACTTGAGAAATTTAGATTCTAGCGTGTGCCACTGATGTTCCCAGATACGACGGTTCCAGCGACGAACGAATATCGCCCGACAGAATGCGACGTCGAAGCCGAGGCGCCCGAAGCCCAACCCCGCCGCCCCGTGGAACCTCCCACGCCCGCTACATGGAGTCGGGTCGCGACGATTACGCCCGCGCCCGTGACCTCGCCCCCGAGCGTTCCTTCGGCTACAAAATCCTCTGCGTCACGTCTATACACCCCAAAGCCAGCGACGAGATGGTCAAGGACACCCTTTATCGCGAGTACAAGAAATTCGGCGACTTTTCCATCAGACTCGCTCACGAGCTCGACGAGAGAGTGGCATACGTCTGCTTTCGAAATCCAGACGACGCCCGGGACGCCAAGTACGCGAAACCCCGCGTCGCGATATATGAAAAAATGTCGATGGTCGAGCCAATATACGAACGACCCGCGGATCCGTACAGAAGGCCCAGGTCTATGACGCCGCCGGATTACGACAGGTACTATGCCAGGTCACCGGGCCCCAGGGACCGACACAGGCCCTTGGACCCGTTCGAGCGGGTCTACGGTCCCCCCGTGGCGCTCATGCCGCACAGAGACTTGCGCCGCGACGCGATACCGCCCCCGCACCACGATTTTGTGAGGCCCCCCATGCATCACGGCCCGCCACTTCACACCGGAGGCGGCCCTCCCCACCATTACGGCCCACCGCGACACATGATGGTCCGTCATCCAAGTTTCGAACGCGCCGAGAACAAGAAGGACAAATTTCCCAATTACCTTCACCACGTCTCGCCCGAGGACGATCCTCTGGCCACAAGGACTCTCTTCGCCGGGAACTTGGAGATAAACATCACCGAGGAGGAGCTCCGACGCATATTCAGCAAGTACGGAATCGTGGACGACATCGACATCAAGAGACCGCCTCCCGGCACTGGCAACGCCTACGCGTTCGTGCGGTTCCAGACCCTGGACATGGCGCATCGTTGCAAGGTCGAGCTGTCCGGGCAATATATCGGGAAATTCCAGTGCAAGATCGGGTACGGCAAGGCGACACCGACTACGAGAATCTGGGTCGGGGGCCTCGGGCCCTGGACCTCGGTGCCCCAGCTAGAGCGGGAGTTTGACCGTTTCGGGGCTATCAAGAAGATCGATTACATCAAGGGAGACAGCAACGCGTATATTCTGTACGATTCCATCGACGCAGCGCAGGCCGCGGTGAAGGAGATGCGAGGGTTCCCGTTGGGCGGGCCGGATCGCAGGTTGAGAGTGGACTTTGCGGATGTCACTCCAGGTTTTGGTTTCAAGCCCAGGGCTGGCTACGAAGACGGAGCAGAGTTCCGTAGCAGACCCGCGGACTACGACTCGCCCTACGACCCGTACGCCGCGGACGAGCTGGGTTACCGAGGCTTCAGAAGCAGCGCCCGGGGCTCCGGGAACTCGTGGAACGAGCGCAGCAGCAGGAGCGGCAGCACCAGAAGCGGCTATCGCGGCGCGTATCCCGAGGGCTACCGCGACGAGGCGGACTGGAACAACAGAAGAGGCCCCGACGAGTACGAGACCCCGCGTTTGAGGCGTTCCATGTCCCGCGAACCCGGTGTCGACAGGTCCAGGTCGCGTTCACCCCGGCGCCGGCCCATCGAATCCGACTCGGACTCGGAGACGGCGCGCTCCGGGATGCTGTCGTCCTCGAGGACGTTGGCGGAGGTCGCGCGCAAGTCCATCGACGTCTGGCAAGGCGCCCTTATCCTCAAGAACTCGCTTTTCCCGGCCAAGTTCCATTTGACGGAGGGCGACACGGATATCACGGAGACGCTAATGAAGGACGAAGAGGGGAAACACATGCTGAGGATCACGCAGAGACTGCGGCTCGATCAGCCGAAACTCGACGACGTTTCCAAGAGGATTCAGACGTCTAGTTCGCACGCGATTTTCCTGGGATTGGCCGGTTCCAGCACCGCCGTGACCAGCGAGGATTCCAATGTGCAGACCAGGCCCTTGAGGAACTTGGTGTCGTACTTGAAGCAGAAGGAGGCGGCTGGCGTTATTTCCCTGGTGAACAAGGACACAGATGGAACGGGGGTCCTCTACGCTTTTCCACCTTGCCCGTTTTCGACGGAACTCCTGAAGCGCACGTGCCCGAGTTTGAGCGAGGAGGGTCTCAAGGAAGATCACCTGGTGATCGTTGTCGTCAAGGGCGGCAGCGCGTAAGAACAACCGGTTTTTGGGGGTCTTCGTTTTCGCAGTTTTTGGGAATCGGCCAAGAGCGGGTTGAAGATTTTTTAGAGTAAGACTCTGCCTTTCATTATTTGTACACAGTTCTTTCACATTTGCGGACATTGATGGAGTTTCCTTTTCCACCTTTTTTTTTTATAATCACGAGTTCTGGAAAATTGTGAGATTTTTTCGATCGAGCTTCCAAGTATTATTCACGGTAGATTTCGTTTGGAACTTGAGAAATGGAATATTGAAATGGGTCAGAGCACTGTTTAGTTTGCTTTTACAGGGTGTCCAATGAAACTTAAGTTGAATGCAAGAATTGTTGGATTTTTAATTTGTATTTGTGCAGGAATTTTTTGGATGGTTTTGAATATTGAAATCGAGAGCATTGATGAAAATATTTTCAACTTTGAAGATTTGAATTATGAGGATTGTTTTGTTTGATGGGTTCAGATATTTTAGATGGTTGATTTGAAACTGAATTTTAAAGTTCAAGGGTTATTGAAAACGGATTAATTTATGTCTCTAAAGTTCCAAACGTTTGGAATAAAAAAAAAATGAAAAAAAAAAATCTAAATTCAAATCATAGGTGGAAATGAATTTTTTTTTTCGTTTTCGTTTATTTCATAAACGTTTGGAAGTTGAAGCACATATTAATTTCTAGTAATTACTGGAAATATAATTTTTGACATTTTTGACGCTTGATTTCAAATCCAGAAAATTATGAATATGAAACTGATGGAAACGTTTTCATAGTTGAATGTTTGAATTATTGAGATTTTTTTAAACATTTTTGAGATTCGATTTTAAAATCCTTAGATTCTGCAATCTCGTAATTTTGAAATAGAAAATTTTAGAGAAAAGCGAAATTAAAATTGTGGACATCATTTTTTTACTTTTTTGACAGTTAGAAATTTAGAGTTTCTGCAATTTTATAATTTTGAATATGAGACTCATGAGAATTGTGTAACAGCAGTAAAATTTAACGTATGAAATTAATCAAAACATCTTTAACTTACACAATTTAAATTAATCACATATTTTTTTTTACGTTTTTGGCACTTAAAAAATTGAAGTTTTTGCAAATTTATAGTTTTGAAATTGAGAATTCCAGAGAATAGTAACATTTTGATTATGTGAAAGATGAGAAAGTTTTCAACTTAAAAAATTGAAAATAAAAGATTATTTTTCTTCACATTTTTAACACTTGATTTTTAATTGAAGATGTTAAAATTGAGAATTCTCAAAAACATCAAAATTTTTAATACGAAACTGATGAGAACGTTTTCAATTTTGAAAATTTAAATTATTAAATTATGAATTGATTATATTGAAATTGATAATTCTCAATAACAGTAAAAATTCACATTATGTGATTTTTCTTCTTTTATTTTTGAGAGTTGATTTATAAATCAAAAGATTCTGCAATTTTATAATTTTTAAATTAAGAAGCTAAATTTGGCAAAAAATATTTAACTTCACAAAAACGAATAATCAAGATTACTATTTTTTACAATGTTAATGCGTCAAAATTACTAAAACTTCACAACAATAATTATGAAAATCTTAAAATTGCACATTTGTAAAGAAATTCCTAAAATGGATTCCTTCGTATTTTTCTTACTTCTCCCCCCCCCCAAAAAAAAAATTAAAAATCTCGAAACAATTTTTGCAATCTTCGTTGGACACCCTGTTTTGTGGAGAAAACCGAAAAGATAATCTGCAGCTTCATTACTGGCAAAAAAGGGGAAAAATGAAGAAAAAAAAAAAAAAAATGTGAAAGATCTGGTAATTGCAAAAATATTGAATGAAATAATCACTAATGTCCTTGTTTTTTGGAGTTGCAAGCATAGCAGAATAGTGTGGCGAAAAAAAAGTTGTAAAGTGTGTTAGTGCATCGGTTAGTCCCTCAAATGTTGAACCCCATTTGTGACGACGAGTGTATCGAAAACTAAAAAATGGGATTGTGGTTTTTCACACTATTGATTTGTGATAAATAATTTGTGGGTTTTTTTTTTTTTTTTTTTTATTTTGAAAGCGATTTGTGACCTTAATTTTTACTGGACAGTGTCCGCTCTTTTATTTGAGTCGTGTAAAGTGATTATTTTTACGACTTTGGGGGACGAATCAAGGTGCAGTGGCCAAAGTGTATTGTGGTTTTTAATGGAAAATAGATGCCATCACGCAGATTATACGACTCGATGCGTTTGATTCCTCATTCACCCGAGAACACAAAAAAAAGCTGGATGTTTGGCAGAATTTCTTGAGTCGCTCCAAAATGCATGCTTGAGCCAGTTTTAATTTGTTTAACAGTCGAAGGTTTTGTTGTTGTTGTTTTCCAGTTACAGTTGTTGTTCGTTCGAGTGAAGTTGGAAGTTGGGTGCTGTGAATGTTGGTTGAATTTTGTTGCTCCGAAGCCTCTCTCGGAGTCCAAGGAAAAGTTGGATTTGGCTGTGATCGGTGTTTTGTGTTGGCCGTTTTTGGAAAGGGAAAAAAATTGTAAAATTGGCTGAAGTGTTTCCTTTCTGGGATTTAATGACTTTTGGCAATTCATAAGACAAGTTTGTGATTGATGGAAGAGAAAACACGAGTTGTGAATCGTTTGAGTTCGGTTTCAATTGGTTCGAGGAGTTGGTTCAGGTGGTTCCCGAGGAGTGGGCATGATCGACGTCGAGTACAGGTATTTTTCATAGCTATTTGTATATTTAGGTACTTAAGTATGACGTTTTTACATGTAGTTTTTTATATAAAAACTATCAACAAAGCGAGTTGTTTACCTAATGCGGAGCGACAAAAAAATTTTAGGTCAAGTTGGGCAACGTATCACGTGACGAGGGTAAAAAAAGCAAAAAAGTAGCTTCAACCACTTTTTCGTCTTTTTTCGTCCGAGTCACGTGACCTGTGCGGCCGTCTTTACGAATTGCTGTGCATGAAGTAAAAAACTCGCTGGTGATGGTTAATGTATAAAAAATATTTTTTCTCCGCCGCAAGAGCGAGATCACTCGTTTTGGCTCCGCTAGCTCGAATCGAAAATAATCGATTCTCGGTCGGTCCGGATATCAGCGGTACTTTCCCTCCTAGGAGGGAAAGTACCGTTGTTCGCTCCCGTTTAGTTGATAATGGCGACCGCCTACGCGCGCGATTGGCAGTTTTTGATACTACTTAGTTGATAATGGCGACCGCCTACGCGCGCGATTGGCAGTTTTTGATACTACAGCAGGGTAACTAACTACTCGTTCTCCTTTATTTCTTTCGGAGAACTATTTTTTCAGAAAATTTTTTTTCCCAAAAAATTGTTTTTTTAAAAAAATTTTTTTTTCAGAATTTTGTTTTTTTTTCAAAAAATTTTATTTTCCGAAAAAAAAATTTTATTATCGAAAAAATTTTTTTTTTCAAAAAAAACTTTTTTTTAATACCGTTTCTTGCTGCTGTTATAAGGACCTCGAATCGATTATTATCGATTCTCGCCAGCGAAGCACCAAACTCGCTCTCTCGCTTTTGCGGTGGAGAAAATAGTATGTGCACCTCGAGGAAAACGCGCGGCCCGGAAACGCCCGTTTTCCCGCTCGGTCTACAATATACTATTTTTTACGAGTTTTTGAATAATCATCAAGGTAATTTTGAAACGTATCAGTTTTTTGTAGAAAAAGGAACAAATATTTCAGATCCATTGCATGAAAAATCGATATTCTGAAAAGAGAGGAGGATTTTTATTTTGGGGGGTTCATACTCTTCCCGAAATTCGAATGAAATTATTCATTTTTTCATGTGAAAATAGAAAAAAGACATGATAAAGACTGATTACATTAAATAATAAAATGAGGAATGATTTTATAACAAATATTTTAAAATATTCTGCAAGAATATTCTTGGGATATTTCTTTTACCGTTGACTGTATGGGCAATTACTTGGACATTAGCATATTCTGAGGACATTTTTTTCAATATTCCTGGTACATTTCTAGAATGTTGTGTGTTAACAGGGTACGTCAACCAGTCGCAATTTTTTTGGTTGCAATTTTAAGAATTTTTTCGACAGAATGAAAATGTTCCAAAGAAAAAATTTTATTTTAAAAATTACTTCCACCAATCAAATTTAAGGGGGGAAATCTATGTAAACGGCCGAAAAATTGCCCATATTTGTATTTTTTTTCAACAAGAAAAAGATGGACGAATGTTACTAATTTATTTTATGTTCATTATTCATTATTGAAGTACAATTGGTAATTTTTTCATATAAAAAAATTGAAAAATGGCGGAGATATTGCACCGTGACTCATTAGTTGTCTGAAGTGATATTCCAAACGGCGGGCGTAATAACGTAAGTTACGTTCATCTGATACATATAATATTTTTCCAAACGTTACTTAATGAGTGTAATTGCGCCCTGAATGGGTTCATTTTACGCATTGACACTTTTTTCAAAAATGCTAGGCCAAAAATGAGAATTGTCGATTTCAGCTGATTTTTTTTCCTCGTTTTGTATAAAAAAAAGGTGATTTTTGCAACAATGCAAAGTTATCACTTCATTCAGGGCGCGATAAAAAGGGTTTTGAACAAACTTACAAAATTTCAAGAAAATCTGTCGCTTGGTTTTCAAGCAATCACGCCCGCCGATTTTAAATCTGATTTCAGACCACTGATGAGTTACGGTGCAATATCTCCGCCATTTTTCAATTTTTTATGTGCAAAAATTACCAATTCTACTTAAATAGTACATGATAAACATGAAAAAATTCAGTGACAATCGGCCATCTTTTTTTTGTTGAAAAAAAAATTAAAAATACGGGCAATTTTCGGCCGTTTACATAGATTTCCCCTTTAACTAATTTCGATTAACTTAACATCATCATTTAAATATTACCAACTACTGATTGGAATTATATGTTTGAAAGCGTTCAGTTATATTCGGGTATGTTCGGAATTATTCTGGTATATTTGGTAGTCTTGGGTTACATTCGGATTTGTTCGGAACTATTCGTGTATGCTCGAAATTATTCGAGGATGTTCGGAAAATTTCCGACGGAAATATTCGTTAATTCTATTGTTTGTTGTATTATAATCGTTAATTCTAATATTTCATGAACAACATTCTTTTTACATTTACAAAAAAAATTTTTTTGTAAACAAAATTCTAACCCTGAATGTTTGGCTAAGATAACGTAGAAAAAGAAAATTTCATAAATTGTTTTATACTAGTGATTGATAGAAAAAATCTACATCGAAGTTCAGAAAAATATCGGAAAATCTGTCTAATCGTGCAAAGTCTGAAGAAATACTAAAAGTAAGAGAATTTTCTGAAAGAAATGTTTTCTGAAAAATCTGAGCGAATACCAACGATCTACAAAACTTGGAGATCTGGAGCATTATAATCTAAAAGGCGTGTATGGAAATATTAGAAAATTATATGAAATCTCATGAATACTGAAAGAATACGTATAGGATTTAATAAATACTTGAAATTTATGTTAATATCATTCCAGAAATAATAAAATTGGTGAAAATCGATCGAAATTTAGATTAAAGCCATCGAACTCCAGAAACCTACAGAGCAATTTGCACAAATTTTAGAAATTTTAAACAACTCCAAAAAATCCTTCAAAGTTTTATACATATAAAAACACAAAAAATGTGAGATATACTGTAAATTTTTTAATACTTGAAAACTATGCAGAGATAATTTTCTCAAAAATTAAATAAAACTTGAATCCTAGAACATATAATTTTAGAAATCTATATAAAAACCATTTAAATATCAGAAAATTTATTTAATTTTAAAAAATACGGAAAAAAGTACTGAAAATCCATACAAATGATACTGTTTTTTTAAAAATCGATTAAAATGATAAAAATTGTTGAAATTTTTAGTACTGTAAATCTATAAAAATATCAGAAAAGACAATAAAATTTTATCAATAACATACAATATCAAAATTCCGAAAATCTATGAAACATTTAAAATTTATATAGATAGATGTGATTTTCCTATAAATCTATAAATTAAGTTAAAATAGACAAAATTTGAATTCTAAAAATACATAAAAATACTAGAGAACGTTACAATTTTTATTAACACCAAGAAAATGAGAAAAAAATTGGAAGTATTTTATTATGGCCCAGAAACGATGTAGAGATAATTTTTTCAAAAATTAATTAAAGTTTGTATCCTAGAACATGTAATTTGAGAGATCTATATGCCCTAAGGGAGATTCTGTAATACTTTGCCAGTGTAATACCTATGACAGTGATTGAAAAATAACAATATTGTGTTGCAAAAAATATTTAAAAAATTCTGTAAGCTCATTCATTTTCAATTTTCACCCCGGAAAAGTTTTTAATTCATTTAAATTCTATTAAAATCCCGATGTAACAGGGTATTACACCTATTACAGAATATCCCGTAGGGTACAAACCATTAAAATACCAGAAAATTCTTTCAATTCTATAAATACGGGAAAAGTACTGAAAATCCATACAAATGATATTGTTTTTGAAAAAAAAACCGATTAAAATGATAAAAATCGTTGAAATATTTAATACTGGAAATCTATAAAAATTTTAGAAAATAGAACAAAATTTTATCAATAACATACAGTACGAAAATTCTAAAAATCTATGAAACACATAAACTTTATGTAGGTAGATGTGATTTTTCCAGAAATCTATAAATTTAGTGAAAATAGATAACATTTGAATTCTACAAATTTATAAGAGTACTGGAAAATGTTACAATTTTTATGATTACAAGAAAATGCGAGAAATATTTTAATATGGCCTAAAAACTATGTAGAGATAATTTGGAAATTTATAATAGCATATAATTCTAGAAATCTATATAGAAAACCATAAAAATGCCAGAAAATTCTTCACATTCTATTAACACCAAAAAATACCAAAAAAAGGTCAAAAAATTTGAATTAAATACACTGTTTTCTGGAAAATCAATTACATTAATCAAAATCGTCCAAATTTTCAATACTCTCGTCAATACTATAGCATCAAATACTGGAAATTTATAAAAATACCAGAAAATACAATAAAACTTTATAAATAACATACAATACGGAAATTTTGAAAATATATGAAATATGGACTTGAAAATCAATATAGTAATAACCTTTTGAACAATCTATAAAAATATTGAAATTTTCTAACTTGGATTCCTAGAGCAACGAATTTTAGACAGTTGTTTGGTAATCGTATAGACAGTGAAAAAATATGAAAAATACGAATAATAATATTTGAAAAAAATTCTAGACCTCAGTGGTCACAAAAATCTAATTCGATAATGAATATTTATGTGAAAAATGTGCGACTTTAGATACCAAAAATTGTAGAACTTGAAAGTCTTGAAATTCGAAAAATTAAAAAACCGTATTTTTTTACCTAGTTCGTCAAACATTGAAAATTATAAAACTCGGAAGAAAATGTATATTTTTTCGAAAAACTTGCGAAAATGTTTTCTGTCTACGCCTCTGATACAAGATATTTTATTTTTTAAAAGTCAAATCACCGACAAAGATGAAAATATAATTCAAACGATTTAATTAAAAATTAGAACAAAAATAAAATAAAAATTTATGAGACATTTTTTTTGTAGCCCTAGTGGTTTTGATTCTTATAAAAGACTTAAAACAATTTTTGAAAGTTTCTTAGAAAAGTTTCACTGGTTTTTATGAAATTCATAAAAAAATTTTTCTTATGAGAAATTTATGATTCTTATAAGAATCCTGCCATTTTACATGAAAACCAAAATAACGAGAGCTTTTTAATAAATCTGCATTCCGGCGCTACTGGAACATAATCGTTAAAAGTTCGTATTTTCAACTTTCAACAAATTTTAATACTTCGTGGGGTAATGAACTTTGGTTTTTATACTTTGTTGTCGTTCTTAAAATAAAGTTTATAGCCCTCGCTGATAAAATGAAATGACAGTTTTATGGGACATTGTATACACCGTAATTTATTACATTAACTAGCACAATTTCGCATAACTTTCTGAATTTTCGATCACGCCGGATACTAATTTGAATAAATTTTCAATGTTTCATCTCGGGAAACTTGTTATTATTCAGATCCGCGGTTGCAAAAAATTAACGTCATTTGCATTGTTAGCAACATTTGATTTATGAGTTGGACATTTGCATTAATGGATGATCGGATATAAATAATTATATCAAAATGATGTTTTATATTTACTTCTATTTGACTTCAAGTTTTTACTTTTTTTTTTTTTAATTAACAACTTTATGAAAACTGAATTTTGCTGAAAAAAATTGGTATTAAATTTATAAGACATAATTTGTTGTATTTAGGATTAAATGAAGAGAAGTTTGTTGAACAAAACTGATTTGTTAATTTATTGCCTTGTTAATATGTGTAAATATCATGTAAATTTCATGTAAACAGTAAGTATGCATTTGATGTATGTGGTTTACGTGAATTTGTCTTCTAAAGACACGCGATTCTTTGATTATTTAATGCTTATACCTAAAATTTCAAATATTTATTGTAAATGTAATATTGAGACTGAAATGTTCATTTATAATTTGAATAATTATTACTTTTTTATGAAAAATAAAATCTAGTTTTTGAAGAGATTTTTCTCAGTGGAATAGAATTAATTTTTCTACAAGTATTGATTCAGGTGACATTCTCTCTAATATTAATAATATTCAATGATTTTCGAGTGATATTTGTCATTAGTTTTCATTTTTTTAAATATTATAAAATATTTTGCGAAGATGCAGAGGAGAAAATCTTGTAGATACGAGTAAATTTAATGCAAATTCCATGTAAACAGTAAGTATGTATTTTGTCGTACACAGTTTACATTAAGTTTACATAAATTATTCAAAACGTGATTATTTTGTAATAATAATTTTTGACTAGTTCATAAAGGTGACATTTTTGCTATTTTTTCAAAAAATACGAAGTAAAGGAGATGATTTTGAATGAATTCCGAAAATGAAATTCAGAATAATGATATTGGGCGGCCCTAGAAAAATAGTATTTGTTTTAGGTGACGCCAACGGAACAGCAAATGTTTTTTACTTTTGTTTTTTTATTTTTCTTTCTTGGAAAGTTTTCAGGAACACGTATTATAGCAACGAGTGTGCACTTCGACGGAAAAACTGATGTCTTGTTGTAAGGGAACTCCAAATAAAAAAATATTTTGAACATTGGACTTACGTTATTTTACGTGATCTCTCAGAAATAAGTCTAAAAAGTTTTTAATTCCTAAAGTTCGAGTAAAATTATATATTATTTCTTCACAAATCTATAAAAATATTCAAATTTGAAAAAGCAGAAATATTTTTAAAAAACTGAAAGTACGAGAAAAAGAAACTGCAGTATTCTGAAAATCACGGAAGTCGAATTCCATTTTATGAAATACATATATATATATATATATATATAATTTGAAACTTTGAACTCCAAAAATTGTATAACTTCGAAATTCCAAAATTAGAAAAATTAGAAAATTAGACTTACGTTATTTTACGTGATTTCTCAGAATAAAAGTAGAAAAAAATCTAAACTCCTGAAATTTGAGTAAAATTATTTATAATTTTTTAAAAATTATATAAAAATATTCAATTTTGAAACAGGAGATATTTATAAAAAATACTAAAAGCACGAGAAAAAAAACTACAGTATCTTGAAAATCACAAAAATCGAGTTCCATTTTATCAAAAACATTGTATGTAAAATTTGGAACTTTGAGCTGCAAAATTCGCGTAACTTCGAAATCCCGAAATTCGAAAATCCTGAAAATAAATCTAAATTAAAAATTCAACAATATTGACGTAAATTCTCTCTCGAACAGATAACTTCACTTTTTCGAAATTCCCAATAAAAGCCAATAAAAAGCGTACTTGGTAAAACACGCGAATTGCATTATAAAAGGATTTTTTTATTTCGAGACCATTAAGAAACCGACTGAAATTGGGGGAAAACGGTTGCTTATCTTCAAATTTTTCTTATATGGCTTTCGCCGAGGAATAATGGGCTTTTGTTCGAAATTGCTCTTGGGCAGTTGCTAAAGTTATTGTGAAAATGAGCAACATAAGTTCGCATTTGGACGTTATAGACTGTAAAACTTGACGCCCTCTCGCTTCACTTTAGCACGTACTTTCGCGTTTATTCCGGCTCTAAAAACTCCACTCACTTTATAGAGTTAGTTTTCAATTATTATAACGCTGTGTTGTCTCTCATTTTGAATCGTTTGAGTCAACCGAATTTGATTTGGAAACGACGAAATCCTGGAAAAGATAATAAAATACACATTAAATAGTGAATCGAAATTCATAAAAATTTCTCCAACTTTTGATAAGAATTTTAGAAATGGTTGACTTAACAATGAGAAATGAAGCATTGCAAAAGAAAATTTTAAATACTACATGAACTATTAAAAATTTCCGCCATTTTTTTATTAAATCTGTTCGATTCATTAAGATGTTTCCGGAGAGCGACGAAATGATACGAGAGTTGCAGAAAAAAAGGTAAGCGGCACATTATTATTATTATTATTATTATTATTATTATTATTATTATTATTATTATTATTATTAAAATTTGTAATTTTAATGACTTGAAAACCATATTAATCGAGTTACATTATATTATAACTGCAGAATTCGTAAAATTGAGAATTTCATTATTGAAATCAGATGGTCAAAAATCAAAAATCTTTCGGAATACTTCAGATACCTAGATTTTATGAATTCTTTAATTTCTAGATTTTTCTATTCCTATTTTACTTCATTTCTAGATTTTTTTAATTTTCGAAATTTCTTACAATTTACAGAATTTATATAGGAATAATTTCTGATATTCTACAAAATTCTTCGGAACCTTCAACTTTTCAAAGTTTTGAAGACTTGTTGATTGTGATTGAAAACTGTTATTTACTTTAACAGTTTATCTGTAATTCAACGAAATTTGACAAATTTTTCGAATTACTTACAAATATTTACGATCTTGCAAATTTTCTGTTCTTCACACCCTGGCGGAAGGCAAAAATCCGTATTATGGATTTTTCGGGTTTTTCCTCAGCACCGTAATTAAAGCGTCTGAATTTCGCAAAATAGAGCCTATTGAGGTGTCAAGCTAGAAATGAAATAATTGCGTTCAAAAGTGACGAAAATAATCTACAGTCTAGTAAATGAATCATTATGAACAATTTTATAAATTAATGAAATCGCGAAGTGAGACATGGCGAAAATAGCTCGAATTGCATCTTTTGGCATTTAATACTTTAATTTATATTATTTATCGATCATATTTTTAATGAGAAAATAATAATAGTAAATAATATAAAGAAATTAAAGGTTTGGAATAATCTAAATTCATAATATATAATAAATTAATAGAATAATATATTAGAATATATAGTGTGTAGTGTCTCTTGAAACAATTTACGGAGAAAGCGCATAAGCACTTAAACAGTCCTTAAACGCTAATGGAAACCTTTTTTGATAAGCCCTGCTGGAAAAAACTGATCAAAAAATGATCGAGATTTGAATTCGATCATTTTTAATTATGTTAGATGATGTTTCTGTCACTAGTTTTCATGATCCCACAGGGCAAACAGTCTACTTAAAGTGGACTAAAAGTCGACGCCTTTTCCAGAAAGTCGACTTTAATTCTCCCAAAAACTGAGACATTAGTCG
>JAPYZL010154650.1:0-15888 GCA_030522825.1 Platygaster orseoliae
AAAAATTTTTTTTTGAAATTTTTTTTTTTCACAAAATTTTTTTTTTCAAACAATTTTTTTTTTCAAAAAAAATGTTTCTTACAAAAAAATTTTTTTTTGAAAATTAAGAAGAAAAAATTTTTTTTTTTCAAGTATAGTAAATACTTAAAATACTGTATGTAGAGTATGTTGCTTTTTGCAGAGTGTTTTGCAAAAAGTAAAGTGTGCACCTCGGCCATCAAAGTAGGCCCTCGTCGCACAAGCAGAATTTTCAGTACTCGGCAAGCACGGGCGAAGCCGAGTGCTGAAAAATCACGCCCATACTCCCCTCGTACTGAAAATCACGCCCGTGCTTGCCTCGAACTGAGAATTATGTCTGTACGACAAAAGCCTACTTTGCGGCCTTGGTACACAATCTACTATTACTTCCCAACTGATTAAATAAAAACTTGCGAGTATATTTTAAAACTTCAAAAAAAAACCAAACGAAATCGATTCTTCTGGAAAAAAAGTCTACAATTATTCCATTCATCAAGTTCATTAAATCCCAATTTTTAAAATCTGCCAATTGAGGAATTATCTGCAAGTCAGTGATTTTTAAATCTTGAAATGTAGATTCAACCACGGTTTGATATTGATTTCTTTCCGGTAAAGCAAAGGGTCTATTCGGTTAAGCATGCAAAAATTGTCCCAGATCTGAAAAATTCCGCCAACATCGCATATTAAAGACGACAGTATCAAAAACTGATTTTCTTACAAGTTCGTGCTCCAGTTAAAATAACGTCTAATTTGATCTCCGATTCGTATCTTTTTTATCCGCAACAATAGTAGATTACTTATTGATTCAAGTAAACACTGAATTTGAGTGAAAAAATTACCAATAAATTCAATATTTATAACAAATTACGTGTAAATGAGAAGTTGAAAAAAATTAATTATATTATAAAGAAAACCATGTGTGTATCGAAACTTGCAACGAAATTCTGCAATAATTATTTTGGTATGATTATTTTATTTGGAACAGTTTATATCAAGTTCTGTTACACTATATGGTATTTTGCTATATTAATATGGTATATTATCTAACAAAAAGTACAATATGTCTGAGTGATTCTCGTTTACTTTACAGTATTGTAATAATTACTTTTATGTATTATACAGTATTGTAATAATAATTTTCTCGGTGTATTGTATGTCACTATTTATGGTCGACCGTGATTTTTATGACACCGATTGCAAGGCAAATAATAAATTGTTGGAGGAGTACTGGCATCGATCATTCTTCAGGAGGTGTCCGAGTAACTGCAAATATATTTAGAGCGCACACGTCTGCGTCGCGCGTTTCAAGTAGTGCAAGCACCTAACTCACAGTCACGGGGCGTGGTACCGTGTTGTGATTTATCTCGGCGTTACTCCTTGGACAGACTAACCGCATTCGAGATTCGAGTAGTTAAAAACAAGAGAGAAAGGGCGCGATAACGTGCGACGATTATAATATCGGAATGCCACAAGGACAAAAAAAGGAATTGTTGTATTAGCAAAAAGATGTGCTGCTGTTTTAACACAACTTGATAGGACGAATTTTTTCGATAGGGTAGCTTTTATTTTTATGTTGCCAGAGCAGAATTATTATACAATGTCATTGGGAAGTTGTATAGAAAAAAATTAATACGTATTTTTTTGTTTCTTTGAAAAATGATTATTTTAGAAGACATGTGAATTTTTAATTCTTTACAAAACCAACAACAGATTTTTACAAAGTTATTTGTTCATTCACTCACAAATAAGAAATTTGGATAATTAATTTAAAAAATGTTATAATAATACTATAATTCATTTATGCATAATGCATTAAAAAGTCTTGGGATTCTCATGTTTCTGATTTATATAAAGATACTTTCAAAATTATACACTAGGATAAAAATATTGTACTATTCACCATAAAAAATTGCAATTCAGTCTCAAATATACCACTCTTGCATAAAAATTTATTTCATACTTTACTATATTCATAGAAAATACTGACAAAATTTGTTAATATTTGCTATTTAACTAGTAGAGTAAATAAAAAAATTTTTTACAAAAGTGTAATATTCAAAACCAAACCACGATTACAATACTTCACAGTGAAAAGTAATATATTTACAAATCTAGCTTGCAATTAGATATAAATTTTTTTAAAAATTGTAAAGTAGAACGAAAATTCATAACCAACAACAAACTTTTATAGGTCATTTCTTTATTCGTTTATGAATTATAAATTCAGTTAATTAATTCAATAAATAAGTATAATAATAAATAATACATTAAAATAGTATTGGGATTGAGATATTTTTGATTCATATAAATGAGGATATTTTCAAAATTATACACTAAGAAAAAAACATTGTACTTTATACTTTTCACCATGAAACTTTGCAGTTGCAGTTCGGTCTTAAATACAACATTTTTTGATAAAAAAATTTCTTATATACTTCTCTATATTTCCAAAACATACTGACAAAATTTGTCAATATTTTTCACTCGGTGCAATAAAGAATCCTGAATTCTATTTACATTGAAGAATTTAAAGAAAACCATGAGTTAATTCCTATAGATTTCATTATCTAAAATTTTCATCATTTTCCCTTCTTTCCATTATTTTCCTTCTTTTTAAATTTTCATTGATTTTCAAGTTCATCATTTCTATATTTTCATTTCAACACGAAATAATAACCGATTTCACCCTCACTTCAGGAAGAAGCTCGAAAGTTTGAATCTTGGTTTATTATTTCATTTTCACATAAGTAAACTATTAAGTACTCCCATTAATTCCAACGCAAAAAATATTTATAATTTCAAAAAGGACTAAACATTTATTAACAAATGCAATAACAATACTATAGTTCATTTATAAATAATGCATCAAAGTCTTAGGATTCTGATATTTCTAATTTATATAAATTAAGATACTTTCAAAATTATACTCTAAGATAAAAATATTATACTATTCACCATAAATGTTCCTGAAGTATAAAACGTTGAAAAATAAACGAAATAAAATAAAGTTGTTCCCATTACAATTCATAATTGTATTCATGAAGAATTATTGAAATTCAACAATTATTATCAAACGTTACTTAGCTTTTTTTACTTAATTCTTGAGTGAAGTTAAAAATCATAAACAAAACATAAATAAATAAAAAATAAATAAATAAATAAATAAATAATAAAATAAATTACATGAAATTATATAAAATAAAAAAAATTATATAAAATTATATAATTGTAATATAAATTTTGAATATAATTATAAAATTGTTATTGTTAATTAATTAATTTTTATAATGAATAGATAAAATTTTTAACATTACATTTTAATGATAATAAATAATTTTCAAACTTTAGACAAAAATTGTTTTATTATATTTCAAAATTTTAATAAATTGCAAATATAGTTTTATAATCATATAAAATTATAATAAAATAAAATGAATTGTATAAATTATAAAATAAATTATAATTAATGAATTAAAAAAAATGAATAATAAAAATAAATTTAATTTAAAAATCATAGATAAATTATATAAACATTGTCATCCTTCAAAATCACAAACTTTCCCGAAACTCTTCACAAGTATATAGTGAGGGAAAAGGAAGAGGAAGGGGTACAATCAATTCCCCTCAATTTTCCCGCACGAAAATCCGGAAAAGCGCCGCATGCAAAGCGTAACGTAAAGAAATGACACGTAGCGAGTAGCCTGTTTTCACAGCCGACGCGCATCGCGTTCCCCGTCGAATCATCGAAAGGCGAGTTTCTTCACGTCAGGGAAATAACTGAAGCGAAATAAAAACGAGACCTGCAGCAGCGCTAGAGCCCAAGTCGCAGATAAATTCCGCGATCCGGAAAGAATACGTGTACGCCATGCGGAACATCAAGCAACGTCGTGATTCCGCTCAAGACAGCAACATCCACCACCTGTTTTTTTTTCTTTTTATTTTATTTCATGGACCAATGAAGCGTTCCCACTGTAAACCAGATACGTGTCTCGGCTCCCACGTCATTCATTAAATATTTTGACGAATTACCAACATCACATACATACCCAACTTGATTTTTCAATGCTACATGATTCTACTTTGTGATACAATTTTCCTCTTTTTTTCCTCACAGCACAAAAATAATCGCATACTTGGCAGAAGTGTGGTATGAGTGACCTTATGTTAAAATAGATCAACTTGATCGAACACGTGCATTTCAAGTGTCAATTGTGAAATTCATTGACGAAAACTGTCATTGACGATTTTAACGAAACAACTCCAAAAAGAGTGCGAACGCTCGAGAAAGTATCGGAGAGATAAATATACATGGAGAAACATCACACAGTTTTCAATAACTTTTTGAATGAGTTCATAGGACGCGCCTGAGTTTTTGAGTGTCGAGAAATGGGAATGATTGAAAATGAAGTGAAAAGCGATTAAACACTCACGTTTCTAGTTTTCAGGGTCATATTTCTATTTTCCGGATCCACTTGGCTTTGCTCGCTGGCGTAGCAGATATTAGCGCTGCCAATCATCTGGAACAAAGATCGATGGAGCTTTATTGAAAGTCTATCACACGGTTACAGATTTATTATTCATTTAAACACTGCACAATATCTACAACTATGTAGTATATTTCTTCACTAGTGTGGAAAAGTTTTTTTTAACGAATCTGAGAGTTGTAATCGGATGAGTTAAAAAGATTGTTACACACTAGTCAAGGACTTTATTCAACAATGTGTGGAAAAGTCGCCTTTTCCACGTGGCCTTGAGAAAAATCAATTATTTATATTATTATATCATTAACATTATATTATTAAAATATAATTGACTACATTTCTGAAAGACTTTTGTGAACTTAAATTAAAATGAAAATTTTCAAAATATTCACAACTCCAAAGGAGCAAAATCGAATTTAGAATTTGTAAATAAGTATTTTAATATAATAATATAATATAATATATGTATAATAATGAAGTAAAATGAATCAAAGAAAATAATGAAAAATATACTCGATGAAATCTTGAGAATTTTTCATTTTAAAGTTGAGAATTAATATTATTTTTAGAAATGAACGATTTAAGAATTTATGATTCTTGACTCTAACACAGATTTTTTGAGATTAGAGAAGAGAAAATATTTTTTTTTAATCATGTAAATTTCCTATTCTATCTTAAATTTGAATTTTACAGTTTTTATGTTGATTCGAATTATTAAATATAATTGAAGCATTAAAATAAATTATTCGCTTTCTACTACTTGAAAATTTATTGACTGCTGAGTATGAAAAGTAAAGAGAAAATAGTATAATTGACTACTTTTCTGAAGAACTTTTGTAATTTAGGATTAAAGTGAAAATTTTCGAAAAAATTCACAACTCCAAAGGAACGAAAGCGAATTCAGAATTTATGATTCTGGCAGGTGCTTATAAAGTAAAAAAAATCAAAGAAAATAATGAAAAATATACTCGATGAAATCTTGAAAATTTTTAATTTCGAAATTGAGAATTAATATTATTTTTGGAAATGAACAATTTTGGAATTGTGATTTTTTATTCTAGCACAGATTTTTTGAGTTTAGAGAAGAGAAAATATTTTTATTTGAATTATGTTAATTTTCTTTTCTATCTTAAATATTGAATTTCACAATTTGTTATGTTGATTCGAATTATTAAATATAATTGAAACATCAAAATAAATTATTCACTTTCTACTCTTTGAAATTTTAATGACTGCTGAGTGTGAAATGTAAAGAGAAAATAATATAACTGACTACTTTTCTGAAGAAATTTTGTGAATTAAGATTTAAATGAAAATTTGCAGAAAAATTCACAACTCGAAAGGAGCGAAATCAAATTCAGAATTTATAATTCTAGCAGGTGCTGATAAAGTAAAATAAATCAAAGAAAATAATGTAAAATATACTCGATAAAATCTTGAGAATTATTCATTTTAAAGTTGAGAGTTAATATTATTTGTGAAAATGAACGATTTTGGAATTTATGATACTTGACTATAACACAGATTTTTTGAGTTTATAAAAGAAAAAATATTTTTCTTCAAATTATGTAAATGTTCTTTTCTATCTAAAACATTGAATTTTAGTATTTTTTATGTGGATTCGATTTATTAAATTTAATTAAAGCATTAATAGCATATTTCTCCACTAGTGTGGAAATATACTATTACTGTTGTTATTGTGATATACTGTTGATATTGTAATGATCATAATGGAAAGTGTAAAAATGTGCAAATAAATTGCGATTTGAACCAAACTTGCAATTTATTGAAATTATCTCGAAATTGAAGGAAAATTGTATCTTCCCAAAGTTACTTCAAAAGTTAACTTTTGCTGCAGCTTAAAATATAAAAAGTAATTTCTGAAATTTCATAAGTAGCAACCATCGATTCGTGGATACACTGTGAAATGAAAACTTCATTCCTTTTGCTTTTTAAAATATTGTAGTTTTTTGATTGACCCTCATTTTGACTTATCCTCTTTCTTAATTCAAAATTTCACTCAAAATGGGTTTGAAATATAGATTCAAGTTAATACAGAAAATATAGATTCAACTAATTGAAAATATTAAATAATAAATTTTTAAAACTGTAGGAAAACAGTCATAGGCGTTAAACTCAAACTCGTTTTGAAATAACGCTACAACATTTTTTATTGAGTTGTACATTAAAAATATATGTATTACAAAATTGGAGAACACGATTTCAAGATGAAACTAAGGTGAAATACAAAAAACGCATTTCACATTAGTTTTTGCAACTTTGAAGTCGAAATCAATTGTTTTCAACATTTCAACCTGCAAATTGCGAATACCGGTTGTAAGAGAAATTCAAATTCAAGAAAGAAATTTCGACTCGGGATTGCACTCAAGTTTGATCCGCGGAATTCTCACTCAAAAGAATTTCAAGACCACGACATAAAATTATTAGCCATTAAACGCGGAGATTAATTTCTGTCCCAAATTATGGCACGTGATATATCCTTAACGATCGATTCAAGCCCTGGAATTCGGGGACGGAAACGCGAGATTTCTCTGGAAACTCGTGCGACGAATTAATTGAGTGAGCCGCGCGGTTTCGCGCGCGCTTACATCGACGTTCCACATGCCCCGAAAGCGTTAATTTCGAACGCGTGAAGTGCCGGTTTCCAGTTTCGGAACATTTTTGCGAATACAAAGTTTCGGTTTCATAATTAACTGGTGAAAAGTTGGCTGAAGCGCGGAGCGTGTTCGCGGCGTCATTCCCACAGCCAAAGTCTTACAGCCTGCACGTTGGTGCTGGCGCTAATTATTATTTCTGTTCATGAGATAAAAGACGAAGCCAGCGTTTATGACCCCGAGTATTTTTCATCAACGTCACGGCGTTTCCTAACTTTGAAGCGCGCACAATTCAATTTCTGACCATTCGTATTCCTCGTGCGCCTCGTATTGAGTGCCTTTTGCATACTAGTTCGCGCTTCGGCAACTTTTAATGTGATAATCGTGCGTCTGGGAAAACATATTCTCGGATTCGTGCGAAATCTCGTTATTTATTCAAGCGATGTTTCACATTATTTTTGGATTTTACACTACTTTATGGAATACATTTTCAAAGGGAGAAAAAACTGTCTTGTTTCATTTTCCAGTTTGAATTTATGAGAGCTTCAGAATGGAGTTTCTGTATTTTTCTGCACTGAATTCTTGAGCTTAAATAAGTAAAACTATTCATTTCACGATTCAGAAAAGTTGGGAAGAGATGATAAAATTTTATTTGAAATTGTGAGCTTTGTTCAATGTTTGGAGAAACGAGTAGGAATTTTTCATGTGCTGGAAAACGTGCAGAAAACTTATTACTTTTTTTCAGGTGTTCTGTTTAATAATGGAATGAATTTTTTAAATAAAATATCGTGAAATGTTTGAAAAGTACTAGGTAATGTAAGAATATTTTAATTAGTTGACTGTAATAAAAAGTGGAAATTCCCAAGATCGTCAATATTGAAATGAAATAACAGAATGGAATGCATTATTATAAAATTTTGTTGATGAATTTTCAATTAAAATTTTTCATTGAATTTGCTGATTCGATATGAAAAGTAGTAGGTATAGATTAAACTGATAAAAAAGAAAAATTTCGGATTCAAAAAGTTCAAGGAATTCCCAAGGTCTTGCATTCTTTTCATTCTTGAAATAAATAAAATTTATCGCATTTTTAGGCAGTGATAATTGAAAAAAAAAAAAAAACATTATCTTTTTTTTTATAAAAGTTTTGAGTCAAAACTGCTGAAAAATTTTCGAATCATTCGAAAATATCAAATTTTGCTTGAATGACTGAAAAGTCGAACGAAAAAATTCTGTAATAAAGAACGTGTGATTAAGACATTAAATGTGAAGAAATCATTGAACTGTAATTATTAAGGAAAATGATAAATAGGGTAAGCAACTTGTTGAAAATTTTATCGATTATTCACTCTCTTATTGTCAATGTCTTATATTCTGTTTAATAATTAAACGATATTTTTAAAAGTGAAAATCGTGAAATATTTAAAAATGCTATAGATAGTGTAAGAATATTTTAATTATTTGATTAAAGTAAAGAATAGAAATTTTAGAGATTGTAAAAATGTGAGACTTGATTGCACATGAGAAATTTTGAAGATTGTAGTTATTTTGCACGAAATAACCATATCAACTGCATTTTTATAAATTTGTATGAATAAATGTAAAAATTTATTCTGATGTTCATACGTAGTGTTTCCTTCCCATAACTTTTTGATAAAATTTTCTTTATCAAATTAACTACTAAATAGAAAATTTGATAAAAATGCATAAATGCACAAATGAAAAATAATAAGTAAAGACTCAGCTACCAAAAAATACAAAATTTGAACTGAATAAATATTGTGATATCAATATTTAATAAATAAGAAATTCTCAAGATCGTGTTTTTTTTCATTGTTATAAAAAATAGGATGTATCGCATATAAATAATATATTATTCAAAATTCAATATTAATATGAAATCATATTTGAGTTTAATAAATCGAATCAATACAAAAAAATTGAAATTCAATATTATGGATAGAAAAGAAAATTTACATGATTTAAAGAAAAATATTTTCTCTTCTTTCAACTCAAAAAAGCTGTGTTATAGTCAAGAATCATGAATTCCAAAATCGTTCGTTTCCAAAAAAGAAAAAAAAAACATTAATTCTCAACTTTAAAATGAAAAACTCTCAAGATTACATCGTTCGTATTTTTCAATATTTTCTTTGATTTATTTTACTTGATTAGCACCTGCTAGAATAATAAATTCCGAATTTGATTTCGCTTCTTTGGACTGGTGAATTTTTTTGAAAATTTTCATTTTAATCCTAAATTACAAAAGTTCTTCAGAAAAGTACACACTGTCAGGAAAAAGTTGTAAATTTTTCTATACATGCATTGTAAGTTATTATCTGATACATGAATCGGAAAACTTGCATTCTTTGTTTTATAAATTCCATTCGTGAGTAGAATTTTTCTCATTCATGTATAGAATTTTTTGGAAAAGTATGGAAAAAGTGACATACTTGCAGAGGATATTTTCCATACTCCTAAAATTTCCATACAATATGGGATAATTTCTATACAACATAGGAAAGCTTTTATACACAAGTATGGAAACGTTGCGATTATTTTTTAGTGATAGTCAATTATATTATTTTCTCTTTACTTTTCATACTCAGCAATTAATAAATTTTCAAAGAGTAGAAAGTGAGTAATCTATTTTATCTAAAAATTTATGAATGAAAAATACTGAATTCAAATGATAAGAAAATAAATCATTATTTTTTAAACGAATTTACAAAAATATAGTCAATTGGATATTGTGTTACAAAATACGCAAATTTTTCGAAATTCCTCTACCTAAAATATCAGAATTTCAATTTTTCCAGTCCACCCTAAAACCTCAATTTCGATGCAAATACACACCTAGTCACTTAAAATTAAACCCCCAGTTTGAATCCAGTTACAGTTAGCGATTCCCCCCCCCCCCCCCTAAAAAAAAATACAAAAATGATAAGAGGATCTCGATGCGCCGCCTTATGCAGATAACGCGTTGGCTCTGAGGGCGTCCGTTTTGGAAGATCGCCAGGGCGCGACGCACATTGAGCACCCTCATTACGAAAGTTGATACGACTTGACGTTGTTTTGTAATTCCCTCGCAAGCCCTCGGCGTTTTCTTGCTTGACTTTCCGAGTTTCGAATTTCCGGACGGTCCCGTCCGCGCGCGCTAGTCTACCACTCCGTGGCATAAATTGTTTACTCGCGGGAATATGACTTTTTGCCGGAGCTTTTGTAAGATTCCGAGGGGAACGAAAGCAATAAACGGCATCCGCCCGATTCTCGATACGAAAAGCCGGTTATGTTTTACGCGTCTCGTACTTTTCCCTCTCGATCCTACCCCGGCAAATACCCGAGAAAACGGGGTCACGAAATTGTTTGTTGTCTCGGGGCAGTAACCGCGCCTTCTTCTTCTTCTTCGCGCCGGCAAAACTCGCTTTATCAAGTTTCGAAAAAAATTACGAGTGAGCTGCGAATTATTAACGCTCGCAAGCAACGCCGCTCCAGTGACTCGTAACCCATCCTGAATATTTTATTGTCAGCTCCGAGGAAACATTGTTTATTACGTTTCCCGCGCAATTTTACACGCCAAACTTTTTTTTCGTCCCAAGACGAATTGCGCGTATTCACTTCAACGAGCGATATTTCATCGTTTAAAGAGTTCTTTCGTGTTGTCGAGATTTTTTCTCTTGTCTCCATCGTTTTTCATCAGAAAATCAAAATTTGATATGTGCCTCAAGTTCCAAACGTTTATTGAATAAATTTTTATTTTTTTTTGAACTTTAGAGACAAAATTGAATTGGATGAATGAAAAGTCGAAAAAAGGAACTTACAGCCTTCGCCCATTTTGGAAAGCCCCATTTGGTCGAAACTAATCTGTGAGTGTACAAAACCCCGTCGACGACTTTCCTGTCGATCACGTCAGTTCCAATAACCGCGGGATTTATCGGGTTCGGATATTTTCTCCATGCAGCTTGAGCC
Organism: Platygaster orseoliae; assembly: GCA_030522825.1. Taxonomy (NCBI): domain Eukaryota; kingdom Metazoa; phylum Arthropoda; class Insecta; order Hymenoptera; family Platygastridae; genus Platygaster; species Platygaster orseoliae. The sequence goes on from JAPYZL010154650.1 coordinate 11,081, forward strand.
ACAGTTTCCCATGGGTGACTGAAAAACCAAACAATTTTTCTTCGAAATCTCGGCTTACTTTCAGCTTGGCTATCTGCGTTTTTTTCAGGGCAAATTTGGTGTCATTACGAATTAAAGTATTTTATTGAATGTATCATTCATGGATTGTCTGTATCATTATTATTATTTCAAATATTAAAATTTTATACATAATATGCTATAAATTATATTATTTTATTATAATACAATTATATAAGATAACAAATTTATATTTATCATCATTATTATTGTAACATAATCTCGACACATTTTTTGAATATGATAATATACTAATAATTGATTCTTTCGAGTAAGAATTTGTAGATTTTTGTATTCTCATATTTTTTTTGTATAGACTTTAACATTTTTTATCACTTAATATGTAAATAATAATAAAACCTTATGAAAAAAATGTTTAATTATACAATCTCAGAAATGATAAAAAACAAACAAATATTTACTAAATTCAATTACGATTTGCTATTGAAAAAAAGAATATCAATGAAATCTACTGAAATTTTATTTGTCAGTTTCAATCGTCAATATTACAAATAATACTGAGGGTATTCGTAACTTCATTTTAGTCATAAAATCTTATAAAAATAATTTTTAATAATACAAGCTCACAATTAATATAAAAAAATCCATTAAATGATATAACCTTATACAAATCATTTTCAATAACATAAATTCAGGAATAATAAAAAAAGGGTACAAAATCTATTTAATTATTATTTTGAAATGAAGAATTAATTTAATCTACTAAAATTTTATTAACAGTTGAAATCATTAACATGACTAATTTTATTATATATTAATCGTCAATACTAAACATAAGGCTGAATGTATACATAACTTCATTTGAATGATAAAATCCTGTGAAAATAATTTTTAATAATACAAGCTTAGGACTAATAAATAAAAACAAAGCGATACAAATTTAATTATTATTACTGTAAAAGAATGTGACAATAGAACTTTCTAAAATTATAATGCCAATTTGAATCTTCATATTAAAAATTTTATACTATATTATATATTATAATTGAACGTCAATACTACAAATATTTCTGAATCTATGCGTTACTTCATTTGAATAAAAAAAACCTTATGCGAATGATTTGAAATAATACAATCTCAAGAATAATTTAAAAAGTGCCACATTTGTATATTATATAAAGAATAAATTTGTTGCACTTGTTTTTTTTTTTCTAAAACAAATTTTGTTTGTTTTATTTGGAAATAAATAATAATATTATCTTCTCAAATTGTATTGCTAGTTTGAATCGTCAATATGACGAATAATTTTGAATGTATGCGAAACTTTGTTCTAATAATCAAACATTATAAAAGTAAAACACATCGATACAAATTTAATTATTATGACTGTTAAATAAAATGATACTATAATTTTATAAAATTGTATCATCAATTTAAATTGTCAATATTACAAATAAAATTGCTACTCAAACACTATATTTTTGCAACTTTGCCAAAATCTTTTTGTCCTATTGTTATACAACTCAACGCAACATCCGTAATAGATTCTACATAAATCTCTCAACTTATTCAATTTTTTCAAGGAAAACACTCAAAATCTTCCAAAAAGCATACTAGAGTAACTCAGTAAATGCATATCCAAAAAACACTAACAAATAAAAACAACAAACTCGCTCTAAAATTCTTAAGACCAAATAATTCGATTAAATGACTCGAAAACATTTTCACAAAGTTTACAACATTGAAAAATGACAATATAGAGTTTTTTTCGGAGACTTACCATCAACAATTTTAAATCTCAAAATAGTGAATTCATCGAAAAAATTCAGTAATCATTGACGATGAAATTCGTTGTTTTAAACAAAAATTCTAACTTTTAAGATTTTTGTAAAAAAACTTTGCTTTTAAAATTCTATTTCCTGTAGAAATGTTTACAACAATTTTTTTCAAAAAATTCCAGTTCATAAGAAATGTATGAGCCTTAAATATTTTCTTAAAAACAATTTGAAATTTCTTGTAAAAGTGTCTTTGGTTTTTATACAAATTTTTTTCTTATTTGAATTTTTCAAGGCCGACTTTATAAGAAATAGAATTCTCATCAAAATTTCTAATTGTTATAAGAATTTAGCTATTTCTTATAAGAATTAAAATCACTAAAAAACTCTTTGTTAAGGGCGTCGTCGAATTTGTTTTTTCAAGTTTTCACATTATTTTTCCAAAATCTCAGAAAACAAAATTTCAAGTGATTTGTCAACATTATAAACTTTATGAATATTTGTCAATGTTGTCAAAGTTTACAACATTGAAAAATCGCACGAGAATTTTTTTTGAAATTCACCATCAATTATTTTAAACCTCAAAATGGCAAATTTAGCGAAGCCCCTAAAAATGATCAATAAAAAATTAATTAAATCATCGACGACGAAATTCGTCATTTTGAAAAAAAAATCAAACTTTTAGGATTCTTGTAATAAAAACTTTTCTTATACAATTTTATTTCCTCTGAAATTTTCGCAAACAATTTTTTCACAAAAATTCCACTTCCTAAGCAATGTACAAGGCCTCAATATTTTTTCATAATAAATTTAAAATTTCTCATAAAAGTGTCTGGTTTTTAAAAAAATATTTTTTTTTTAATATTAGAATTTTTTTTCGACCAATTTTAAAAAAAATAGAGAAATGTTTACAAAATTCCTTATTAGAGGTGTGGTCAAATTTGTTTTTTGAAGGTTTTAAATTACTTTTGATAAATCTCAGAAAAAAATTTCCGAGTAATTTGTCAACATTGTAAACTTCATGAATATTTGTCAATGTTGTCAAAGTTTACAACATTGAATAATCACACAAGAATTATTTCTAAGATTCACCATCAATGATTTAAAACCTCAAAATAGCAAATTCAGAGAAGCCCCTAAAAATCATCGACAAAAAATTAATTAAATCATTGACGATGAAATTCGTCATTTTCAAAAACAAATCGAACTTTCAAGATTCTTGTAATAAAAACTTTTCTTATAAAATTCTATTTCATGTTGAAATGTTTACAAAAAATTGTTTCAAAAAAATTCCACTTCACAAGAAATATAAGAGGCTTAAATATTTTTTCATAAAAATTTGAAACTTCTCCCAAAAGTGTCTTTGATATTTATAAAAAATTTTGTTCTATTATTAGAATTTTTTAAGGTCGACTTTATAAGAAATAGAATTCTTGTAGGAAATTTCAAATTGTTATAAGAATTTTGCCATTTCTTTAAAAAGTCAAAATCACTCATGTATAAATATGTTTAGAAAATTACTTATGTTATTCAATATTATAACAAATTATATTATAACATAAAAAAATTTAATCAATTAGTTAAAAATAATGATATGAATTCGGTGAATTACATAAAAAAATATAATAAATAGAATATAATCAATCATTTTATTACAAATCATATTATAGCAAATTCGTTGAATTTGTTTTTCCATGGTTCTACATTATTTTTGGCAAATCTCAGAAAAAAATTTTCGAGTGATTTGTTAACAATGTAAACTATATGAACATCTAGAAGAAAGTTGACATTTGATAATTCATTAATTATCCCTTTTTCCCCTTTTTTTAACGCTGAGAAGTAAAACAAGAAATACACTCGTTGAGGTTAACCTCTCATTCTACAAACAGCATCGCAAGTATCGCAACAGACAAGAAAATAATATCATACGCACTTGAAAACATGCTCTGATGTCCAAATTTTCATGATTTCTCAATTGTCAGCTGATGAAAGAGCAATTGGCGATTGAACACGGATAAATAATTTCGACGACGATTCGACCTGATTGACGACAGTGATGACGTTCGTGACAACAATTGCCAAGTCCGAAAAATTGCAATCACTTGCTGATTATAACTATTTAGAAGTTATTGGGGATTTTTGAATGGTGAATTCCGAATCAAGGCTTCATTTTCTGCAGTGGATTTTTGATGTTTTTAATTGGCATCATGCATTGCCAACTTGTGGCAACTAGCGTTCACTAAAAATCCATGTTAAATCGATGTTTATTAAACATCGATTTTCTCGATGTCGACATCGATGTTCAACCAACGTGATTGGTTCATTCTGTTGGCGCTGAATTCACCACAGCCAATCACGTCTCTCCTACAGATTTGAAATGTTCGTGTCCGTTTGAAATATTCAAACACGACGAAAAAAACCGATCTTATCCAAAGTGCGCTTTGAATTTATTTTTGACGTTAAAAACAATATTTTTATTGTTAATAGCAGTCCAAAAAAATGATGCAATAGTTAAAGAACGAGTTGATGTCAATATTAATTTTCGATTAATTGTCCACATTGTTGTCTATGCAATTTTCTGCTTCGTACCAATAGAGATATGAATATATAAAGACTTGTAAGAGAGATGAGTAAAATTATCAATTTTTTTTATTCCAAGAAATAAGAATTAATAAATTAGACGTGGAATCATTAAACAATATTTTATCTATAAATCGATGTATGCGACCTTTGAAGAGCTTTTTTCCATTTATTATTGAAGAATATAATTTCTTTAGTAGAAAAACTAATTATTTTTATGAATACCTGCACCATAAATCTCTTTTGCCAGTTTTTCCGCCTCCGGAGGTTATTTATCATGTTGTAATCTTCATTCTTTTCAATTCTTTTCTTCACTTTTCTTATGATAAAATTGCAAAAAAACATCAATAAAATCATTAAACATCGAGATTTCTGTGGATTTCTGCAGATTTCTGTCCATTTCTGTCTGTTTCTGTCATATGCTTCGATTTTTGG
>JAPYZL010154651.1:0-13618 GCA_030522825.1 Platygaster orseoliae
TCTACCGCAGTTGCAACCACTTCAGTTGCATATACATCAATTTCATCTACTTCAATTGCATCCACTCTAATTGCATCCACCTAAGTTGCATCCATTTCAATTGCATCTACTTCAGTTGCATCTCAATTGCATCTACCGCAGTTGCAACCACTTCAGTTGCATATACATCAATTTCATCCACTTTAATTGCATCCAATTGAGTTGCACCCACTTCGTTGCATCTACTTCAGTTGCATCCATTTAAGTTGCATTCACTTAAGTTGCATCAACTTAAGTTGCATTCACTTAAATTGCACCGACTTAAGTTGCATCTACTTCAGTTGCATCAACTTAAGTAACATTCACTTAAGTTGCATCAACTTCAATTGCAAACCAAAAAACTCACCTGACTCTCCGCCAAATCCGCCCTGGTATTTTTTTCCCTAAAAACAGTCACGTCCTTGGCGTCCTTTTTCGAGTCTTCCTTCGAGTGCCTCGCGCTCTTGTACAATTTGTCATCGCGTTTGATGACCAATGATTTGTCCTCGTTTTGGGCGAGTTTGTCGCGAAAGCGCTGGGAATCTTTTCCGAGATTCAGGCTGTTGCCTCGGGATTTCAGGCTCCCTACTCGTGCGGGGGAAGAATCTCTGGGACTTGGCGTAGTCACGAAATCCAAGACCTTGGCGTGATTGCTGTTGGCGTCCTTGTAATATCGCTGCCTCCAATTCGTCGGCTGGCATTCGGAGTCACTTAGGGCACCTTGGTCTTCCCTTGAGCGATGCAAGAATCGTTTTGCTCGGCTCATTTTCGTGCGTGGAGTGGGTTTTGGGGTTGGCCCTCCGCCCTGGGAACCGTCTGAGCAGTAGCTTGAAGAGTCATCTCCGAAGGGGCTTGGGATGTTTGTTGAAGGGGACGCGGGGGGCTGCTGGGGGGAGGGTGGTACCTGAAAGGAGAGTATAAGGTGTCGAGTTATTATATGGGGTGTACCAAAATCCTCGAACTAGATTTTTAGTGATACTAGAATTATGTGACTAACTTGAATTTCAAATATTATGAGTATATTTTAAACTGTAGGTTCTGGTTACTCATAGTTTTTTGTTGAAAAATAAAATATATGCAGAACAGGTTCAAGTGTTTGTTGAATTCTAGAAATCGGAAACTAACTAAACTTCCGAAATTTACCTGTTTTTTTTTGTTTGAATTACTTTGGAAATGGCGAAAATACAGTAATGGTAGACAAAGAGTATGAATAATAAACAACCACCGAGATTCATTGACGACGATAATTTGTATCATTATTCACTCATAATTATCACTTTCTTTACTCGTACATTAACTCATACATTTTTTCGAATTTAGGGAGTTTTCAAGTTAAACATGTATTGAATGATATTAAAAAAGTGACACATTCTAATTTTTGAACATTTTTATCGATGTGTGTCTGTCATGAAATCATATTGTTGTGATTTTTCAGTCACTAAAGTTGATATTTTTTCATCTTGTTTTTTATTACTTTTGATTTTTTTAATATTACTCCAGCATTGATGGAATTTTGAGGATTAACTGATTTTATTATAGATTTATGTGGATATTTCTATAATTTGATTCCCAAGAGCTCAAGGTTATAAAAAAATTTTAGTATTTTTAGAAATTTTTTTGTATTTCGTATGGATTGATCCTCTACATCTATGTTTCTACAATTTTATACTTTAAGATCTACAGTTCCATAGAATATTATAATTTTAAGATTTTTGAGTGAATAATAATACAAATTTATAGTATATCATCAACTTTTTAGAATTCTCGTTTTTTTTTTTATGTTACTTTTGGATTTCGTAGTAAATTCTGGTATTATATTTGGTTTTTGGTATTTTTATGGATTGCTCTTCAAATTTATAGAATTTGATGCTATAAGATGAAATGTTAAAGAGATATTAAGTATTTGGATAGTTTTTTTACAGACACTTTTTTACTAGATTTTCAGTGCTTTAAATATTTTTCTAGTATTTCTACAACATTAATTATTTTCTAGTATTTTTATGAATTCCTGTGTAAATTTCTAGAATCTAGTGTTCCAGGATTCAAAATTTTGAAATAGTTAGTGTTTTCGTAGATATCAATGTTTCTTTATTAATTACTAGGTATAAACAAATTTTTAATTTTTCTTTACCACGTTGTTTTATCCAAACATTCGTTATTAGAATTCGGTCAAAAAAAAAAAAAAAAACTTTTCAGAGCTTGTATTTTTGTTATTTTCAAGTTAGTGGAACTACAAATTCTGAATTCCGTTAACTTTCACGACTCAAATAGGAAGTTTTATTATATTATATCTTCTAGATTTCAGTCGTTATTATTTTTGTTAGTTTTCACAGATTTTTTCGATTTCCAATACATTTTTTTACAAATGATTTCCTTACTGTTATTTCTATAGATTTTTATATCTGTATCGTTTTTTACGTACTTTTATCAATTAAAAAATAATTTTTTTTATTTTTACTTGGAATAGTTATTGATGTTATGTGAATATCGAGAGATAATTAAATTATACATCCAAACTATACAATCTCCGATCTCAACAAAAAATACTAATAGTAATATGAGGTGGTAAATTTATAAATAAATCAATAATATATTGAAACTTTTATATATTTTTACGACTCAGTTTGGTACACAAAGAAAAAAATTTGACTTTTCACTTTTAAAAATTGTGATTGTGGTTCAGTTTTAACCCTAGAACTGTACACTTACTTTTTTTACCTTAGAACATTACACTGGGGTACAAACGTACCCCACGCGTTTGATCACAATTTTTGCAGGTAAAAATGTATGAAAATAGGCCTAATGATATATCATTTTCTTCGTTTTTTAATTGCAAAGACAGCTGTGTAAGTTGAAGTACGGAATTCAGTAAATAAACAATAGATAAAGTGACGTGAACAAAAAAAAAAAATTAAAAAACGTGTTATGACTTTTTTTATAAAAATTACGATAACTTTGCGAATTTTTAACCGATTAAAAAAAAAATCAAATGATTCTAAAAGTTGAAAGAATTCTCTAGAAACGGTATATTTTAGAATTTAGATTTTTCTTAAAAAAGTGCAATTATTTGGGAAAGTGAAGGTAAAAAAATTGGATTTTAGAAAATACCACGAAAAAAGCTGGAAAATTATTTGAAAAATTTATTTATGATCGCTAATACATTGGAATACAATATTATTAGAGAATAAAATAAACGAATCAAATTTTTCAAATGATAAAATAAAGATCACTATACATGAGAAAATAATATTTTCTACTTCAAAATTGAATTAAATTAGTTGAATAAATAATTAAAAACGATTACGTAATAATGATTGTTATTTACGTGGTAAAACAACTGATATTTGAACTAATATTCTCACGAGCCACATTTTCACTGACAGCACGAAACGCCAACGGCAACGGTACACTGGGGTAAAAATGTACCCCACGCCAGCTTTGACTCCTCCTTCCAGGAAGGCCAAAAGAAAACTGGCTTTACCACCTTTTTTTTTCCTTTTTCTATGAACTCTAAATTGAATTATGGTTATGGTCCCAGGTCGGAAAATTCCGAATTCTCGTTTTTACACGGCTCTAAATACGGCTTGGGGTACATTTGTACCCCAGTGTACCGTTCTAAGGTTAAATATTTCACTTTTTATCGAAATTTTTTATTTATTCTACTATATTTTAGGCGAATATTTACTAATTTAATCAGTATTTGCCATAATAATTATAGTAGAGTATGAAAGACATTTTTCTGAAAAAGTTCTATTATTGAGACTGAACCACGATTGAAATATTTTATGATAAAAAGTACAATATTTTTTTAAAAATCAGAAATATCAGAATCCTAAGACTTTGACGATTATCACCTACGAAGGTAATTCCGAAACATGAATATTTAGTTTCTGTTTCCTAATTGTTCTTGATAACAACATAATAGATGTAGTATAACACACAAAAAATCAGAGAATCTTTTCATATCTTACAATAGTGTAATTTGACCCTGAAATTCTTACAAATTGTTCAGTCAATGACGTCTAGTCCCATTTTTTAATCAAAATTCTGTTATATCCAATAATTACTGACCATAAATGACGGTAATCGACCGTCAGAAATTACCATGACCCTACCTATAAACTCTCGTTCCTACCAGCGGCACATTAAAAACAAAAAATTTCAAATCACCCTATCATTCACTGCCCAATCTAAAATCACCATAGAAATTGATCATTCATCCGTTCTACACAATCTCCAATCTCAACAAAAAAAAAACCTGATAACTATCTCATGACCTAATTCCTTCTATAAATGAAAAAAACCTACTTGCAACAGCTGCTCCGTGAACGCCGGCGGCGTGCCTGTCGGGGAAACGTCCACGCAGTTGAGATCTTTCATCTTCTGCTGCATTGATATCACGTCGAGCACCTGGGGCCCGCTTATCACGACGCCGTCGCGGTTCTGGCGCTTCCGGTGCCGCGATTTCAGCGACTCCATGCGCCGCAGGAAAGCTTTTGCACCGTCTCTCAACCGCTCCGAGCCCGTTCTACGGAACCTCGGGGCGTCGTCCCCAGACACCGCGCATTTCACCGTGTCCAGCAGCGTGTCCTCCGACTCCTCCAACTCCATTCTGTCGTCCAGGGAATCGTCCTCCGACGCCAGATTTTGCTTCGCGATCGCTTGCAACCTTTCGACGTTGGCTTGGGTTATATCGCAAACTCGGGACCACCTTCGCGTCTTTTTTTCGAAGGTCCAGTTCTCGCTCAAGGCGCATTGCGTGTCTTCGTCGGACTCGTCACCGGTGGTCTGAAATCACAAAATATTCGGGTCTTGAGACTCAAAAAATTTATTTATTTACTATTCCATTCATTATTTATCATGTTTCCCATATAATAAACTCCTTTAAACGTCATGATTCAATCTTGTCTCAACAGAACAATCATTCCCTCATTTGTAAACAATAAAAACATGAAAAGTCTTTTCTTCTGCTTCAGAAACAAGCCTATGTAATTCTTCTGAACAATCTTCAAACGTTCCCATTACGTGAATTTTAATACACAATGATAGTAAATAGTCGGTCGAGTCATTTAGAACACTCGAGATATAATGAAAGTGTTCTCTGGAGATCGATGATACGTCAACGTCACTCGGCGCTCCGACGTTGCGTGTTTACGCGGCAACAATTATTCATCCGCGGGTACAAAAGTTATGCCAGGAAAGCGACTCCGTCGCATTTGTTGCCTCCTTTATCCCACACATCTCGTATATATTCTAATAAAACGCGGCTTTTATCACGCGCCATGATCTCGCAAATAAGGCAGCTCGAGAGAGAGATTTGCGAAAAAATAGAAGGAAACGCTCGTGACTCGAAACTTGACACCAAGGGCTAACTAAACGTAGGAGTTTGAGGGCTTTAGGAGTTTTCTTAATAATTTGCAAGGTTTTTTATTAATATGATTGCAAATTTTGACATTTTTCTTTACTTTTTAAAATACTGTTTAGTGGAAATCGTTATATGTAAAAAATAGATAAACACGAAAAATCTTAAAAATACTGTAAATGTATGTGGATGTAAGTTACACAGAAATTTGTGAAATAACTGAAAATAATTCGGAATTTGGATTCGATAAATCTGCATATAAAATCATTAAAATAATAGAAAATCTCCCAGTTTTTAAAATTACTGGAGAAATAAAGAGAGTAATGAAAATCCATGAAATGAGTGCATTCAGTAAAATTTTACTGAAATACTCAGAAATCCATGAAATAACTGAAATATTTTCAAAATTCGAGTTGAATATATCTGTATATTAAATCATAAAAATACTAGAGAATTTCTCAGATTTTAAAAATACTGGAAAAATGGTGTGAATAATGAAAATCGATGAAAGTAATACATTCAGTAAAATTTTACTGAAATACCCAGAAATCTAGGATGTAACGTGAAAATGATCGAAATTCGCGTTCAATATATTATGGGCATATTGAATCATTAAAATACTAAAAAATCTCTCGGCTTTTAAAAATACTGCAGAAATAATGAGAGTGATAAAAATCCATGAAAATAGTGCATTCAGTAAAATTTTACTGAAATTCTCAGATATCTATGTAATAACGGAAAAATTTTCGAAATTAGAATTCAAGTAATCTGCATATTCAATCATAAAAATACTAGAAAATTTCTCAGATTTCAAAAATACTAGAAAAATAGTGAGAGTAATGAAAATCCATGAAAATAGTGTATTCAGTAAAAGTTAACTGTAATAATAAAAAATATATGAAGTAACTGATATATTATTGAAATTTGAAATCAATAACTCTGCATATTAAATCATAAAAATACTAGAAAATCTCTCGGATTTTACAAATACTGTAAAAAATTATTAGAATAGTGAAAATCCATTAAAGTAGTGTATTTAGTAAAATTTTATTGTTATACTAAGAAATACATGAAATAACGGAAAAATTTTCGAAATTCGGATTTTAAAAATACAGGAGAAATAATGAGAGAAACAAAAATTCATGAAAGTAGTGCATTCAGTAAAATTTTACTGAAATTCTTAGAAATCGATGAATTGAAGAAAAAATTTAAAAAATTCGAATTGAATTACTTTGCATATTGAATCATAGAAAAACTAGAAAATGTCTCAGATTTTAAAAATACAATAGACATAATGAGTGTAATAAAAATTCATGAAAATAGTGCATTTAGTACAATATTACTGAAATACTCAGAAATCTATCAAATAACGGAAAATTTTCAAAATTTGAATTCAAATAATCAGCATATTAAATCATTAAAATACTAGAAAGTTACTTGGATTTTAAAAATACTAGAAAATTTCTCGGAGTTTAAAAATACTGGAGAAATGGTGTAAGTAATGAAAATCGATGAGAGTAGTACGTTTAGTAAAATTTCACTGAAATACTCAGAAATCTATGAAATAACGGAAAAATTTTAGAAATTTAGATTCAATTACTCTGCATATAAAATCATAAAAAAACTTTAAAATTTCTGTGACTTTAAAAATACAAGAGAAATATTGAGAGTAATGAAAATCCATTAGAATAGTGCATTTAGTAAAATTTCATTGTAATACTTAAAAATCTATGAAATAACTGAAAAATTTTCGAAACATGAATTTCAAAAATCTGCATATTAAATCATAAAAGCACTAGAAAATCTTTCGGATTTTAAAAACTACTCGACGAACAATAAGAGTAATGAAAATCAATAAAAGTTGTGAATTCAGTAAAATGTTACTGAAATACCCAGAAATCTATGAAATAAATGAAAAATTTTTTAAATTTGGATTTAATATATCTGCATATTAAATCACAAAAATACTTCAAAATCTCTCAGTTTTCAATAATAAGTACTGGAGAAATAATGGAAGTAATGAAAATCTATAAACGTAATAAAATCAGTAAAATTTTTAAAAATATTTAAGATCAATATAGTTTCAGAATTTGGAGAATTTATTTACAAAAAATTTGAAATAACAATTTTTCAAAACACTAGGAATTTCTAAAAAAGTTGGAAACGCTATAAAATCATAAAACATCTAAATTATTACAAAAATCTGAGAAATCTCTAAAATAGTAAGAAATAATGCAGAGGTAATTTTACCAAAAATCTATAATAATACTGAAAATTAGTCACGATTCGAATTCTGAAGTATAAAATTCTAAAAATCTTTGTTCAATAAATATAATACATAATAAATAACAAATAATAATAAATATGTTATCAGTATTATATATTTCCCAAACGTGCAATATTTGGAATATTCTCCAATTCCCAACATTATTGAAAATATCTCAACCTACAAAAAACTGCACAAAAAAATTAAAACATCACCTTCCAATGAAATAATGTATACCTGAAATAATAAAGAAGCAATTTCGTAGAGTTACATATATTCTAAATTCACGAAAATCACTCAGTTCCTTCATTTATTGTAAAAATACCACGTCGCTCACAATCCTAGGAATATGATTAAATAACCTATTTTCATCATTCTTGAAAATGTATCAATATATGTATTTTCGTCGTTCTCATGAATTCAACGTCATTGAAATTCATAAATTGAATTTCTCGATCCATATTTTTCTTGAATTTTTTTTATCATCTTCTAAACAGAAATTTGATTCATTGCTAAGTGTGAAAGTCTTTTCAGCGCGTCTGATGAAATCGTATACAAGAATAACATATCAAACAAATTTCTGTGGCAACACATATCACTATTCACAGAATGAACAGTTTTGAAAACAAAATAACATTAACTCATTTACGGTGAAATTACTAGAGATTACTTTGCGTAAAAGTAACAATAATGTAACGCTATTGGTTTTATACAGTAACTTTTGATATTTTAATCAAACTTTCGAAAATCCAATAAAATAACAATAATTATCTACAGTAAATTCTATTCGAAAATGAGATGATTATTCAATTACACGTAAAATTATGGAGAATGAAAATGAAGTTTCTATTTCCTTTTTCATAATTTACACGATTTTTCAATCTTTTGGAGCGAAAAAAGTGAAAAACTTGCCCTTATCAGGAAACTACATTCATATAAAAATAATTTTCTAAATAAGATTAAAAACATAACAAAAACTTTTCAATTTTTTCGGCTCCAAAAGATCAAAAAATCATGAAAATTACAAAATAAAATATTCTCTTAATTTCCGCTTTCATATAACCGTATCACTTCTGTGCATCTCGATTTCCATAACTCAACCTCGAAAAATCGCGTTGACATTTAGAGATAACAATCAGCGTCTAACGTTGCGGCCCATTAATGCAAGACATTTTCCGGTACACAATACGCGACTATCAACAGATCTAAAATTTTTTGCCCGTGCACCTTCAGACAATGATAACACAATCGCACATATGTACATCCATAAAATTATCGCTCGGAACATGCGAACGCGACGTCGTAACAATTTTCCCGCGCGGACCATGCGATTTTCGCGCGACGACCGTCTTGGATCACGTTTCACGTTCGTATGCCCGAGACCCGACATTCGTCAAAATTATGACTTACAAAACTACATCGAACGCCCATTACACGTTCACGTCGCTTCGAGTTTATCTCGTTAGATAAGGCGCGCGCCGCTTATTTCGAATGACTAATGCGACTTTCCCCGGGGGTCGGCGCATTAGAAAGGTTACAGAATCGAAAAATTTATCTCCACACCGCGATCATCGTCTAAGGCACAGCTTGAGGAACGATTAAAACCATCTGTATGTCATAATAATAGTATTAAGAATGATTATTTTCTTTTTTTTTTAAAAGGCAAGAGAATAGTCTTTTATTCTAACCGGAAAAAACAATGTGGTTGTCGCAACCTCATGAATAGTAACATTTGCCTTAACTATATTCATAGTGTAGACAACTTCATTTATGGTTAGTGCTACGGCATAAAAAGTTAATGCAATTTTTGTGAAGATTGTAGTAAGTTTTAATGTGGTTGCACCAACCACAAATGAGGTTGTCTACATAATGAAAATAGTTAGAGCATTTTACTATTTGTAAAGTAGTCATAACTATATTGTTTTTTTCGTATAGTAGTGACTTGAATAGTTATTTTCACACGTTGCCGACCATTTTCCCGAATACCTTTTCCCAAACGGTCATTTTCCCGAAAACCATTTTTCCGAATCCGTTTTCCCGGAAGGTCTTTTTTTCAAACGGCCATTTTCCCGAACGATCTTTTTCCCGAATCCGTTTTTCCGAAGGGTTTTCTATTTTCCCGACCGGGAAATTTTCCTATCAGCTTAATGTCTAGAAATGCCATGGTTACGCATTTATTATTTTTAAATTTTAAAATTGTAATAAAAATTTTAAATTATTAAATTAAATTTTAAAACTGAATTTAAACAAAAAATTTAAATTAAATTTAAAATTCAAATTTTTGAATCTATTATGAAATTTATAAATGTATGCAATTGAAATAAAAGTGAAATTCCCACCGAAACTCGGAAAATAATACTTTCAGGAAAATTGTCGTTCAGAGAAAAATACTTTCGAGAAAATAGCCATTCAGGAAATAATACGTTCGGAATAATGACGTTTCGAGAAAATAACCGTTCGGGAACTTGGATTCGGGAAAATGACCGGGAATCTCTTTTACAGAATGGAACGTTCTTTTCTGTCAGATTTGATAATTTTGACTCATGTTGGATAAGTTGATTATTTTACTATTTTGTTGGTCAAGTGTAACTTTTGTCAACGAATTATGAGTATTACTGATTGTGAAAGAATTTTTCAATCTGTAGAAATCGATTATTCAACAGCGAAAATTTCAACTTATGAGTTAGCTGAGATTGAATAATTCTCAATCAAAATATCTACGAATTCAATCAGCAAATATTTAAAATTTACATTTTTCAAAATGTTGACTGCTTTAGAAAGTAGAATTTTGCTATTTGCGAGTAATGTCTACGAAAATTGTTCAAATTCAACTGATTTAAACCGGAAGAGTAATAAATAGTGTTTGGTTTTGTTCATTTTTCATTTTTGAAATTTTTCATTGATATTTTTAATCATGAAAAAAGATTTTAATCATTTTTAAATTACTAGGGCTTGGATTTTGTAAATTTAAAATTGTATAACTTTTCGTGTTTTTGATATTCATTTAATAATTCAATATTGATAGAACATGTGAGGATTAACTGATTTTACGATGATTTTACGATTTTACTGTTTTATAAAATTAACTGATTTGAATTTTAACTAACTTTTTTATATAGATTTCTATAATTTGATTTTCAAGAGCTGAAATTATAAAACAATTTTAGTTTTTTAATGGATTGATCTACTATTATACGTTTCTAGAATTTTATACTCCAGGAATAAGAGTTTCAAAAAGTTTTCGTTTTTTTACAGATTTTTGAGAAAATAATGTACAGATTCTGAGTATTTCATGGACTTCTAGAATTTTCGTAGTATATTCTGGTATATTTATAGATTTTTCGTTTTTCATTTGATTACTCTCAAGATTTTTAGAATTCTATGCTATGAAATCCAATGTTTCAGAGATTTAAAATATATGAGTATTTTTTGTATTTTTACAGAGTTTATACAATTTCCATTATTTTTTGGCATTTCTATAGAGCTCTATGTGAATTTTAAAAATCTAATGCTCCAGGAATAAAAGTATTTTAGATTCTTAGTATTTTTCGGTATTTTTGTCAATTTCGATTTTCCTTTATTAACTTATGAATTGGAACAATTTAAAACAATTGTTATACTTAAAATAATAAAATATTTAACGAAATTGTAAATATTAAATATTTAATTTATATTATTAAATTTAGAAGGAAATTCAAGATTTAGAATATAATAACTAATACCTACATATGAATAATAAAATAAAACTTCAATAATACATATTAACAATTTACAATTATTATTTCTATATTTAATATTCGATATAATGTAAGCCTTTAGAAGTATATAATATTATTATTTAATTTCATGTTTAATTTAAAATAAAGAGACTTCCATACACTTAATAACAGTCATTTAATTAAACATAAAATATATTTATTATTATTGCTAGTGGAATTTTCAGCGATTTTGTATAAACTTAATATTTTGTAAATATGTCACTGTCTGAAATTTTTTTTTTGAATTTCGTAAGAATTTTGATAAAGATCTTATAAGTAGTAGATATATTGATCAACAATATATTTATTTAGTATGGAACTATGCAATACGAAATTTAGCTTCGAATAGTACACACACAATTTTTTAACGATTTAAATTTTATTTTCTTCGTTTTTTTAGATCAACATTTATAATAAAATTAAAATTCTGTTTAAATGAAAATTTCTCTGAAAGTCAGAATCGCTGTTATTTTTTAGTAAGTGAAGTCAACAATTCTAAAATTTCTCTGAGAAATTACTTGAGAACTTAATTTAAACAATTTTTATTTATATTCTATTTCAGTTAGTAAAATTTCGATAATTTTTACTTATTTTATTGATTTTTTATCGTTGTTTGATCGATAACGTTATTTTTATTATTTCTACCAATTTTTTATTACTAGTATTATGTTGTTTTCTTACACATTATGATCACTTTGTCATAATTTTTTTCTATCTATACTCAAATAAAATTTCATTTCTGGTTTAAAAAATTATGGCACTAGTGTTACTAAAACTGACTTTTTTGCTATCTATTCAGTGCATTTTTCCAACGTAAACTTCTGTAAAAAAGTGATAAATTATACTGAAATATCACGTACGACATAATAATTTTAGTAGTGTTGTATTTTATAAAAATTTGTTGTTGATCAAGAACTTTTCTTCTATTTTCTAATTTTTAAAAAAAGTTCTATATAAGTGCAAGTCAGTATCCACACTGAGAAAAAAAAAAATTTTTTTTTGTAGCTGTAGTTCAGTTTCGAATATTGCATTATTTTATCAAATTTTTTATTTATTATATTAAATTTGTGCTATTATTAACTAATTTTGTCGAAATCTGCCAAAAAATTCAGTAGATTTTGAGCAAATGTCTCTCAAAAAGTGAAATATTCGAGACTGAACCATGATTGCGATATTTTACGGTATAAAGTACAATATTTTTTACTCAACACCGTGTGGAAAAGGTCACTTTTCCACACACTTGGGGTATGCAAAACTGGCATTTCCACACATTGTTGAATAAAATATAGTACTTGACTAGTGTTGCACAATTTTTTAATTCATCTGATTATAACTCTCAGATTCGTTAAAAAAAACTTTTCCACACTAGTGAAGAAATATACAAATTATTCAACGCCATGTGGAAAAAGCCACTTTTTCACACTCTCGGGCAATGCAAAACTGGCATTTCCACACATTGTTGAATAAAATATAGTCCTTGACTAGTGTTGAACAATTTTTTAACTCATCTGATTACAACTCTCAGGTTCGTTAAAAAAAAATTTTCCACACTAGTGAAGAAATATTCTCATTCTTTGTAGCCGTGTTCAGTTTCGAATATTACACTATTTTATCGAAATTTTTTATTTATTCTACTAAATTTGAGCTATTACTAACTAATTTTGTCAAAATATCTAATAAAGTCAACAAATAACTTTTCTTCTGCTTTCTAATTTAAAAAAAAAGTTTCATATTATTGCAAGTAAGTATCCACACAGAGAAAATAATATTTTTCCTTGTAACTGTAGTTCAGTTTTGAATATTGCATTATTTTATTGAATTTTTTATTTATTTTATTAAATTTGGGCTATTATTAACATATTTTGTCGAAATCTGCCAAAAAATTCAGTAGGTTTTAAGCAAAATGTCTCCCAAAAAGTGCAATGTTCAAGACTGAACCACGATTGCAAAATTTTACGGTATAAAGTACATTTTTTATTTAATGCCTTGTCGAAAAGGCCACTTTTCCATATGCTCGGGTGATGCAAAACTGGCATTTTCACACATTGTTGAATAAAATATAATCCTTGACCAGTGTTGAACAATTTTTTGAGTCATCTGATTACAACTCTTAGAGTCGTTAAAAAAAACTTTTTTCCCATGCATCCGTAAAAAAGGCCACTTTATTTCTATGGAATGCGGGAACAAAAGCCCCTTTTTGGGGTACTCGGAAAT
>JAPYZL010154662.1:0-24873 GCA_030522825.1 Platygaster orseoliae
AAAAAAAAAAAAAAAAAAAAAAAAAAAAAAAAGAAATAAAAAAAAAAAAAAAAAAAAAAAAAAAAAAAAAAAAAAAAAAAAAAAAAAAAAAAAAAAAAAAAAAAAAAAAAAAAAAAACATACAACAACCTGAGATATAATAAATATGGAGATAAGCTATCATGTTAGAATGTATCTACAAAAAAGTCTTAGCAATATAAAATTTAAAAAATTTGAAAATCTATATAGCATTTTGTAAAAATACAAGAAATTTGTAAAAATACGAGAACGTTTCACTCTAATATTGCAAAAATTTTGAAAAATACAGTAAAAACAAAAAAACAAAAACAAAAAATCACATAATAAATTTTCAAAATACATGTATATCTTTGGGTATTCTGTACGTTTTTCTCTCGAATCTGAAATAATAATAACAATTATCCATAGTGTAAAACATTTAATTGTAGAGCTTCACGTTCGAGAAATCTATGCACCTCTGCATTATACTAGAAACCTTTTTTTTATTGAAAATTTACAGAATTCAGCAAACTCTCGAAAAACATTTTCATACTCAAAAATCATAAACCCATAACACTGAAAATTTACACAAGTATATTTCACTGAAATCAAAAGTATATATTTATGCAAACTATATTTAAGTTAATCTTACTGCAATGAATTCTGTAAAATGACATGCACATAAACCAAAACCGATTCAGAATATTATAAAAAATAACAAAAAGTGTAAATCAGTAAGCACAGAAGAATGTAAAAAAAAAAAATTATCAGATTTGATATTAAAAAAAGTGATATCTTTCGAAATGTGGAATCTTGAGCATCGTCTATCTAATTTTAAGATGTCATAATGCTGGAATAAATATATATTGTCACATCCAAATAAAAATTCATTTTTAAATGCATATATTTTGACCTCTCCGATATTTTAGCTCGCGCCTTTCCCTAACAAAAAATCACCTCATAACGCCCCAGCCAAGCTTAAATCACTCCCAATAATTAAATCCTCCAAATATAACTTTGCAACAGCGAATAAAAACAATCCTTAAAAAACGCAGAAAGATATCAAAAGACTCCACACTTCTAGCCCACTTGATCTGTTATCTAAATTCCACAAAAGCCATAAGAAACTTTCTAAATATACTGCCTCGCGTGTATATTTTTGGCCCAGATCATCATCCCTTCTATATCTCCCTATTAGCTCGTAGAGCCGGGAGTAAAAAGCAGCAAAACATCGTTACACAAATGACCGAAACCTTTTAACCGTACACCGAGGAACGAGCTAAACGCTTGTTCCAATGACGTGTCTCGTTATAAAAAAGGCGCGGGGAGGAAAAAACGACTTCGTCATAAATCCTTCGTTAATCCAGTGGTGCTGGCCGGATCCTTTTTCTTGTTTTATCGCATCTCCGAGGCTATTCTGAAGCGACAGTCGTGGAAGATGAAACGAGGTAGCTCGTGCCGCCACGTAAGAGGCTTTTAATTTATATTATTGCTGGTGCGAGCAAAAGACACGACATCGGCCGACAGGCACACGCGCATGAAAGTTGGTACTAATAACGGCTTTACAGGCCGCTTTTATGCCTCGTCCTCGCCCACGTTCGCGGCCCCAAGAGTCAGAAGCCGGCTCTTCGCCGATCATTTTTGCAAGACGTTCGTGAGTCTTCTATTTTTACGATTTGCTTGGATGTTTCTCGATTTGATCATCGCGTGTATGACTAATGAGAGATTGAAAATTATCCTCGTGGATGACGTATAATTTTAACTTGTAAGTTGAGGGATTAGACGACTGTGGGTGATTCCTCTCCTTCCTTTATTAGCAGTTATTTTTTATAGACACTCATTCAAGATTTTCAACACTGTCTTCCATATCTTCATTTATTCACCCTCATATGAAGTCTCTAAATTTGTTCTTAGAAGTAACAACAGGTTACAATATTCATGAAATCTCTAGTGATCCCCTATCTAATCCCATAACTCCAAATTCCCCACCTCGCGCAACAGCATACATCACATTCCAGTAGCTATTACTATTTTTTCCTCGATATTACCTACGAGCGAAAACCCATCTCGTTCCACCCACAATAATGAAAAAACACCGAGAGCCCGTTGTCTCGCCGAACGCCCATTCGCAAGTAAAAAGAATTATGTACTCGAATATAAAACACTGCGATTCCTGCAGGGTATGGAGCACGGTTCCCATCTCGGCGTAAAACAAAAGGGTATCCTCCAGAGGGTGGCTCGCTGTATATACGTGTATAAGCGAGTGTGAGATGGTGTAAAAATGGCGTGCTCATGGACGACGAGTTCGCGCGATATTAGCGAAATTTTGCACATTCCACGTAGACAGGGAGGTTGTCGGAGGGTCCCGAGGAAGTGGGCTCACGGCAGCGGCAATGGGGCGCGAAAACCGGCAGCGACAAGTTTTATCGCCCAATAAACGTGTCGTCTAGGGCACTGCTCCGTACACGTCGACGAATTAAAATGTATTGTCGCGATGTAAATATATACGAAAGGGCTGGGCCTTCGGCTTGGATCAAGCGAACATCCAAGAATCGCGAGGTAAATATTGGAGATAGTTTCTTGTGAGTTGCACTATTTTTTATTGGTAGGAGAAAATAATGCGATTTTGAGGAATATTGAAGAGTGTGTGATTACATTGTATAATTACCTGTATTTTTTACACTACTGCTCGAACGTTTAGGGTTCGTTACTTCTGAAAATACATATTCTTTAATGGAGCATCCAAATTCAATGAATTTTTTGTAAGATTTGTATGAGTACAGTTGAAAAGAATTCAGGGAATTTTAGATAAATATATGTATTTATTTTGAAACGGCTGCGCATTAAGGTGGATTCGGGCTTTCCAAAAATGACATTTTCGAACGAGTGCAAACTCATCAAATTATTCATTTGTCTCTAAACCTTACAGTTTTGATGAACTAATCTATAAGTGAAGCGTGATACAATTTGGATTTTGGATTAGGTTATTGAGAGTAGGATTCTCAAATTTTTCAAAATCACGAAAAATGTACAATATTTTTTTGTGTTTTTTCTCCTTCGTATGCATATTTCATGATTTATTTCTATCCAAGCAACATACTTTATATTATTAAATTCAGATGAATTTTATCATGCTTCACTTATAAATTAAGTAGACTCAAATTGCAAAGTTAAAAGATAAAAAAATACTTTGCATGAATCCGACACTTTACAAAAATATCATTTGTGTCTATAAAGTCGGCAGAACAAAGTATAATTATTATTATTATATTAGCAAGCAAGAAAATTTTTTTTTGCATTTTTCAAGCATTCAAGAAGCATACTTAATTTAACCTTCAAAATGATGGATCTGCCAACTTTGCTCTGCTTTGCAACTTACTTTAGAGACATATATCATTTTTCGGAAGTAAGAATCCAACGCGCAAAACAGCTGCTATTAAAAAATTATAAAAAATATTTACCTGACTTTTCTCGAATACTTTTGTACTCAAAGCATACGAGTTTCAAAATAAAATTCATTCCTATTGGATCTCTGGAAGTAAGAACTTGCATTATGGAAAAATATAAATTTTTAGTTGTAGTTAACTTAAACTTTTGACCGGTCGTGTAATTTTTTAAGTACTTTCGAAGAGTTCGTACTATCATACAATGCTTACGATTTGAATAAACTAACATCTCTCCTCAAACTAAAAAAAATTTTTTAAACTAATTTCTTGATAAAAGTATGATATTTACAATCTAATGTTTCTCCAAGCTTTCAGCTTTCATTCATCCTTTCTCGGGAACTAAAGATTCGGGTAAATCATGACAAATTGCAAACATTCTTTGAAAATAAAATTTATGATTTTATCTATATACAGGGTGTCCCAAAGTCAAAAATCAATATTTCAGGGGTTTATAGTTTGTGAAATTCTGAGACGATTTTCCCATTGCTATTTTTGGAAATTCGCAAAATTAAAAAAGTTATTCAAGTTTGAAATTTAAACAATAATTGCACTTTTTCGACGAGTCGGGATAAAAACCATGGACCAAACTTTACCCAAATTTTCTTCATATTTTTCTGAATTGAAAAGTCCTTTGCCACTTTTGACAACAATCAAAATGAAAATAAGATATTCAAGTTTGAAATCTGAAAAATATGATTGGTCGAAACTTCTAACTAGAATATCTTTTTTGATTTTGAGTTTTGTGAAAAATGGCAAAGGAAAAATTGTCTTAGAATTTCACAAACTATAAACCCCTGAAATATTGATTGTTGACTTTGGGAAAATTTGTCACAGTTGAATTATATTCCAAAGAGTTATATTTTTTTTAAATTCATTCTTACAGATTTTCCCAAATTTGCATTATACATTTTCGAAATATGTGTGCAACATTTACATAATATGAAATTAAAATAAGAAATTTATTATACAATATTGAAATAGAGAACGATCTAACTATATGTCATATCAACAGGAAACAATTCCAAATTTATAATAGCTGAAGTATGAAGGTCATATGTATGAAACGGATAAATAAGCATGATTCAAAATATTAGCCTTAAAAAGATCTACAAAATACTTTTTTTTTTTTGCTAATTCATTGTATCGTTATGTAAATATATGGAAAATATTTTAGAGATTATTCTTTTTATAAAATTTCTTTCCTCATTAGGAATTCTTACATACATCGATTTAATATTATGATCATTTTCAATTTTATGTTTAGGATACAATGATATATTCAAATGACAAAAAATACTTTTATTTTAAGACACTTTTGTTTTTTAACATCTTTTTGTCTGTTCTACATCCCTAAAATCACAATTTAATTATTACAATCTATTCTGAAAACGAAATCGTTTTTTTTTATTTCAAAATTTATCTTCACTTATTTGATTAATTCAATAATACTATCTAATGTTCGTTGGATTAAATATTTTCAGTTAATACTTTGGAAATAAATCAAAAACTTGGCTTGAAAAAGTGATGTCATATAAAATAATACGTGCTTGTCACATGAAGGTCGATTAGATTAAATAAATCAAATTATAGTTGCACCAGCCATTGACAAAATTCACGTAAATGTTATTACCATATGGTTGTGGCAACTGTACCATTTTAAACATGACAGTCTTTTAAATATACTAGGATGATTGAAAAAAGTGTAACTACTACTTTTTTTCAATACCGAAAAGTTCTATCAAAATATTCCTGCATTCATTTTCTTAAAACATATGTGAAATTGACTGTCCAATAAATTTTCCACAATAGTGTACGTTCCACACTATTCCATGCAAAATCCAAGTTCTCGTCCCGACGTAATCAATCTCAGCATTTCTTATTCTACAAAAAGTACGTGCAACTTTGTTTACGACGAATCCCAATCGCGTAAATAATTCTTCACGACGTCTGTCTCTGTCTCTCTCTTATTCCCTCGACTGTCGTACCATCCTTGCAATTATAATGACTTGCCTCGATAAACCAGCGTTACTGTGTTAACAAACACGAATGGAATATTCATCGGGCCGCGAGGAACCGCGGGCTTGTTCCTGGCATCGGCCGCAAACGTCGCGCGCTCGTGTGAAACGAACGGTTGTTACGTTCTGAAGTAAAGCCCCGATAAATTATGCCGCGAGAGTATTCTGGTGGCCGGGAGTTTCGCGTGAAAGACGACTCTTGTCTTGCGACGGAAAAGCTTACATTTCTGCCGTGCAGCTGAAAAACTGCGTTCAGTTTGTTCGCATCTTCGTCGGGGAAATCAAGTTTTTCTTGATCAAGGTTGTGCATTTCCTCTTTTTTGAAGAGACCCTTTTCCTTCTTTTTGCGCTCTTCTTGATTCACGCCCGAAATACTTGGCGGCGCCTTGTTTCCAAAGCGAAGAAATTAGCTCGCGCTAATGACCCGGGTGTTTTCTCGGGCTTTCTCCGATTCGAAATGAAAGGGGATGCCCGCAGTTACTTTGATTGGCCATAATCTTGGCGCGGCAGATGCGAGCCCGTTTGCGAGCGAGGAAAGCAAGCGCGAGTCGCGAATCATCGTAAAACGGCTGCCAATGAAAAAGTTGCGCCGCGAGACCCGTGCGAATCGTTTTCAAAGCTAATTGCGTTTTTAATGGCTCCTCGACCAGTGCCGAATTTCCTCCGTGTATATTCTCTTTTACGAGGTGGTTTTTTGGGAGGGGTCGTTTCGCTGGGAACTCCATGGCGGGGCTTGTTAATTTTTTTTTTTCAAATAGCAACCGATTTTACAGATGAGTATTTAACTCATCAAAAGACATACTTATATTTCTATATCCTGCACCATGGAAAAACCTCGAAAAATTGGATGACGCCATCCCCCTTTCATCCCTCACGACGGAAACAGCCATCAAATTACGCGAAAACAGCGGACCACCCCATCCAATTTGCCCTATCCCATAACTTTTTTGCAGCACCGAATTTTTTCTAATTACGTGGATAACGAGAGGCCATTTGTCAAAATGGAAGGTCGAGCGACGCTCGGTTTTCACCCGTGTTCGGCATAAAAAAAGAGGAAAGGGGCGTGAAAGAAAAAGCCGCGTCGTGAACGAGAAGGGTGGTAGTCGTCACGGGGATCATTGGCGAAGCCCGGAAAAATGCGGTCCGCACCGGCCGCCAGGCTCATTAGGCGCCACGTGGCTTGGAAATTATCCCGGCAGCGCCGGGCGTTTATATCTTGGCGAAGACTAATCGGGCACAAAGTGTCGAACTTCTTTGCCTCCAGCACGTTAATCACACCGATGAAGGGCTACCAGCAACCGCGATTAACACGACACCCCAGCGTTGCGGAACTTGGACGTCCTGGAAACGACGTTAATGCGACGAAAAACGGGGAGACATTTTACTAATTATTCCGGAACGCAAAGTTTCAAGAAACTCGCGTGTACCTCGCCCTTTCAAAAAAGACTAACTTGCTGTTTCCCAAAATCAAGTCAGACATAGATTACTTAAAATCAGAAAATTGGAAAATGCATCTGAGAATTATGAAGGTGGAAATCGAGGAGCCGTACTTTCCTTGTCTAATCGCTCGTCGAGAGCTGGCCTTCCGTGGCAGGAGCACCCCAAGTGTCAGAGCAGAGGGTCTGCCATTAAGCTTTATTGCGAGCAAACCTCGCGATCCTTGAGCAGGCGCATTAAACTTTATTAATTTTGACTCATGATTCTTCGAAGCGGGAGGCTCCGGAAGCTTCTCTCGTTTTTGCCCCTCTCCAATTCCCTCCTTATCCATTCTCTTTTTTTCTGACAAGGAGAGGGCCTGAGTTGTACAACGTGAATTTTGAAAAAAAGTTGTTACTTTTGGTCCAACTTTTTGTTAAAAAAAATCGTTCCAACGTTTCCAACGTCTTGGCACCCTCACGCCCAAGTCAATTGGCCCCTTTACGAATTTTCTTCGGCACTACCCTCTTCCTCCGGGGTAATGATTTTCGAGATTCTAATCTCGTCGAAGGAGACACGCTTCGTTTAGACTTCCCCCGGTTCAACCCTTGAAAGAGGGTCGCCATCCGTCTCCCCCCTCCCTCGACCCCCGAGCACAGGGATCCTCGAGCTTCCCTCTTTTGAGTCCCCTGCAGCCTAGTCATCTTACCTAGTCATTCGCCCCGCCGCATCCCGACAGTTTTCATTAACCGGGAGCGACCTGGACCACCGTGAACTGGGAATACTTAATGGCGCAAGCTCCTCTTTCCGCCCCCACGCACCCCTCAGGAATATTGGGACGTGATTGTCTTTGAACGCGGTTTGCACTGTGTCAGGCTGAATTTTGTCGACCTGGAGGTATGATGTTATTTAGATTAGGTATATTTTATTTTTCAGTGATTTTTTTTTAGTTTTAATGCATCAGGAAATGAAATTGCAATGAAAAATTAGTTATAAAATCCAAAGTCGTGAATAAAATGCAATTTTCGTAGATTTTCCACCAATCACTATATTATTACAGCAATTACAATACAACATCTTGTTAATCAAAAAAAATTTTTATGTCATATGAAAGTCTAATAACAAATTCACTGTATATTATAACCAGGGCAACCAAAAATATTTGTTTTGATGAAAAATATTTAAACAAATATTTCCGCAGTTTTTGGCAGAACATAACTATTTTGCTACTTTTAGATTTTTTGTAGATATTTGGAGGTTTTCCATTTTTATTCCCAAATATTTTAAAACATTTTTGATTATAAAAAACATGTGGTTCTTATGCATGTTTCGCCATTTCCTTTTTCTTGAATTTGCATTTAATTCCAATTTTCATTTCGTTTACAGTAAACTTTTTGCAAATAATATTAAAAATGAAAAATCAAGAAAAATTTTAAAATGAAAAATGAAAGACTGAATTAAAAATGAAAAAATTGAATTAAAAAGGAAAAAATTAAATTAAAAACGGAAAAATTGAATTAAAATAAAAAAACATAAATGAAAATGAAAAAATCGAATAAACAATGCAAAAACTGAATTAAAAATGAAAAAATTGAATTTAAAATGAAAAAACTGAATTAAAAATGAATAGATTGAATTGAAAGCTCAAGAACTGAATCAAAAATGAAAAAATGGAATTCAAAATGAAAACACCGATTTAAAAAGGAATAGATTGAATTGAAAATTCAAAAACTGAATTAAAAATAAAAAATTAAACTAAAATTCAAAAAATCGAATTGAAAATGATAAAACGGAATAAAAAATGAAAAAATTGAAATAAAAATAAAAAAAAACTGTATTTAAAATGAAAAAATTAAATTAAAAATGAAAAAAATGAATTAAAAATGGAAAAATTCAATTAAAAACGAAAGAATTTGATTAAAAATGAAAAAATTAAAGAAAAGAAAACTGAATTAAAAAATAATGAAATTGAATTAAAAATGAAAAAACTGAATTGAAAATGAAAAAATTGAATTGCAAATGAAAAAACGTAATAAAAAATGAATAAATTGAATTAAAAATAAAATAAATGAATTAGAAATGAAAAAATTGAATTAAAAATGAAAAAAACTAAATGAAAAATGAAAAAATTGAATAAAAAATGAATAAATTGAATGAAAAATGAAAAAATTGAATTCAAAATGAAAAAGTTGAATTGAAAATGTAAAAATCGAATTCAAAATGAAGAAAATGCAAATTTAATATTAAATAAATCAAATTAAATTAAAAATGCAAATGATTTGAATTACATTTTAATTGTCTTTTTCATATTTGTCTATTTCAAATGAACAAGTTCATTTCATTTTCATTAATTTATAGTTTGAAAATTACCGAGAAATTATTCGACATTTCACATGACTACAGATTAATGATCTTTTTACATTTCGAAATAAGTAATTAATTGAAACATAATGTTTTCCGAATTATAAGTCAGGAGCTTAGCAAAACATGTGGTCATTTTCTTTGATTAGGAGCTGAGAATGTGAACAAATGTACAAAAAACATAAAATTTGCTTTCATTTGATCATAAATATTTCTTGCCATCCAATAGCCTATCATAGATATTTCACTGTTTTTTCATGCATAAATAAATAAATATTTTGCATTTTATCGTAAATATTTTTGGTTGCCCTGATTATGAAATTCATTTCTGAAGACATAAAAAAATTCAGATCTCATAAAAATAATGATACGCATCAGTTACAAAATTAAAAAAAAAACCCTCTGTCCCCGTTTTTACCAAACGACTTAGCGAGCTGCGAAAACGTCGCGTCCCACCTCGAGCGTGAAATTGTAAGTGAAATTGTAAATGAAAATTGCCGAGGGTTTTCCTAGAAAATCTCAGCCCTGCGCGCGAGAAAATTGCCTCGTGGTCCGATGGATCCCGTTGTCATCCAAAAAGTTCAATTTTCCGTCACCTCGAATTTCAAGCCACGTAACTCGCACCCCGCTCGCGCGAAATGCGCCGAGGAAGCTCTCATCACATCCCGCGGAAGGCATTTATCCTTTTATTATGCACCTAATGCAACGGGAAATTGTTTCACCGCCGTGGACGCCATATTCTTTCCAACCAACCCCCCCCCCCCTCTGCCGCACCTGATACCCTTCACTGCTCAAAAAGACAACGTGAAATGAAATGAAATTGCAAAATTAATATTAACTGTAGAAAAATAGGTAGATGACATTGAAAAGAACAGAACATTTTACTCTGAAAAAGGATTTTTTTCATTACTTTTTATTCAATTTAGAGAAACATCAGCTATAAATAAAAATTAAATTTTATTAATTGATTGCACAATAAAATTGCTTGAATGTAACACAGATGAACTTTAAAACCTTGTACACAATAATGAAAAAATCAACGCGAGGAAAAAGCATAGTAATTTACATTGTAAGCGCCATATTCCCTTTTTCTCGACCCCCTACTCCTTGAAAAGCTCAGCCTGCGCCAACTTACGAGACAGCTATTA
Organism: Platygaster orseoliae; assembly: GCA_030522825.1. NCBI lineage: Eukaryota > Metazoa > Arthropoda > Insecta > Hymenoptera > Platygastridae > Platygaster > Platygaster orseoliae. The sequence continues at coordinate 10,383 of JAPYZL010154662.1, forward strand.
CAGCGTATTTCATTTCGACTTTTTTACATTCTAGCGTCTTGAAGCTTCTTGATAATAAACGTTAGCTCGCGCTCCTCGAATGTCTTCTGGTATTTTACCCGGGAAAACTCGGATAAAAGCGGCTATTCGCCGAGGATTACGGACGGACCGACATTGTGAAACAAACTTTAAAATTGCGACGATGTTGATAAACTTGACGAAGCGCTATTTTCGCGACATATTGGAAAATATTATCATGATTGATCGAGAAGAGTTTTTGAATTTTATATTTATTGGGAACTGTATATGCGTTTAATAATGAGGCTGTAAAAAAAAATTTATAATCTATAATATTAAAATTTATTTTACTAGTTCATCGAATACATTTGTTTCATTTTCCATGATATCTACTAAGCTTTAAAATTCTATAGCATATCTTCCAATGTCTTGTCAATGTACACTTTGACAATAAAAAATTCCAATCAACAAATTATTATTCAAATTTTAAGTGAATCTTAACTGTGAAATTTGTTACACCGTCCTCTCCAAAAACAAAAAATACTGCCTTACACAAAGATGTATTACTTAAAAATCAGTTAATCATTTTTTATGCTTTTCTGATTTGCATATCAATAACCTGAAAATCTTGTATTCAAACGCGATATGAGCGCCTAAAACTTTCCATTGTGTTTTTGTACACCAAGAAGTTATTCATATGTAAATTTATCTCTTGAAAAAGATTTTTGTAATTTTCTTTCCTATACAGTTGCGTCAAGTTCTTCATACATCATGAACATAAATTTTGAAGTTTTTACAAGTCAAACGAATATTTCGATCTCTGAAACCTCTAGAAAGTTTTTTGGTTTTCGGTGAAGAATATTGAACAACGTCAAATCCTCAATTGAAAAAAAAAGTTTGTAATTCTAGAATGATTTTGTTAATACATTATCATAATGTATATTTTTGCAGTATGTAAATATATTATTTTAGATTCTACATTATCAACAAAAAAGAAACAACAAAAAAAGAACAACAAAAAAGGACAACAAAAGAAGAACAACAAAAAGAGAACAACAAAAAAAGAACGAAATGCCGTACAATCACCTCCATGAAGTGCACGAACCCACTTCAGACGTATATTTATCGCTCTCCACCAAAGGCGATCCTGCAAATCGGGACTTCGGCACCCGGAGCGATACTTAATTTGAAATTTATATTTCGTTATTTGCGCTAATTCTAAAGCGGGATGTAGGCTGCGCAAATTCATACTTTGGAGGAGCATAAATAACTGAGGAATTGCGAATCAATCGAAGAGGGAGCAACAAAAGAAGCCGGCCAGGAGAAATGGCGAGAAAGTGACAGGCAGATCCACTTTAAGGAGACGCGATTGCACATTTGCATGAATTACACCACGAGCAAACCTTCCGTACACGAAAATAATGATTCAATTCGAGTTCATCTCAATTTCCATAACTCTGGTTTTCCCAGAAAAAGGTTTTTCTAATAGAATTCGTTGGGTTGGGGTTTTGTGATGGAAAAAATTCAGGTTGGTGATTTGATAATTGTTTTCCTGGATTTTAGAAAATTTAATGACATAAAATATTAATCTTTCTATATAATAAAAAAACCTTAATCCCGCTGATTCAAACTCAACTTAAGACTTAAGGCTTAACACTTGAGGCTTAACACTTAATACTTAACACTTAAGACTTAACACTTAAGACCTAACACTTAAGGCTGAACACTTAAGGCTTAACACTTAAGACCTTATACTTAAGACTTGACACTTGAGACTTAACACTCAATACTTAAGACTTAATCCTTAATACCTAACCCTTGATACTTAACACTTAAGACTAAACACTTACTACTTAAGACTTAACACTTAAGACTTAAAACTTGACACTTAAGACTTATAACTTAAGACATAAGGTAGGAACATACCCTATCATACCCGAACATTTCCGAAAATACCTGAACACTTCTGAACATCCCCGAACACTTCCGAAGATACCCCAACATTTCCGAACACTTCCGAAAATACCTGAATATTTCCGAAAATACCCGAACACTTTTGGACATACCCTAACATTACAAACAAAATTTTGCCATAACATGACAAAATTTATATGTATTAAATGATTTCCATCTATCTAAACATTTATTTAATGAAAAAGATATAAATCTCAATATCTTTCAAGAAAATTTTTTGTTTATAAAAAATATTCCTCAAAAAGAAATGAATGGGGGTTGGCGCGTGAAGCGAGCAGTGATTAATTACTTAATTATTTATAAAATATTTTATGACATAAATCTTCATAACTAAAAACAATGATCCCTGTTGTTTGTTTATAAGAACGCAAATCAATGACAAAGCTTCCACGCAAAAATAACTCGAAAGACCCCGTTAATTCGATAAAGCGATCCGTGCAAGTCCCATGCATATCAGGGAACCGTCTGCGCGGCCGAATCAAATGAATGAGTTATAAGTTAAACGAGCAAGGGAACGCGGAAAAGAGATGAAAAGCCGAGGATAACGAAGACGCCGAGTGCGATTAATCATACGCGACCACCGAGCTCTCTGGCTCCGAGGAAAAGGGATCGAAGTTTATTCCGATAAGCTTCGAGGGTCGCTGCCGCGCGATGATTAAATTTTCTTTTTCCACTCCGCCGACTCTTTCCCCCGGAAAACGAAATTCCAAAGCAAAAGAATATATCATTGTGCGTCTTGCGAAAACACGACGAAATCGATAATGGAGCTGCACGGGTTTACGCTGCAATCTCGTATTTTATCCAACTTTTACAAGATCCCTTTGCCTTCTGTATGTGTCTTATCGTACGTGAACTTGCGGCATCGAACACGATACGACGGGTAAATGAATTTCGCGATGCACATCGCAAAGAGGATTATTTTCGATGGGGTTGTAGGATGATTTTTCTAGATGATGGAAGCAAAATATACTCTATGGTAAAAGGGAAGCATGAATTTTTGCATACTTGGTTCGTTGGGATTGTATTCTTAATGTTAGGATTATCTGTGAACAGAAAAGTCGCGAGTATATGAATAAAAATTCAGCTGATTATATGAAAATAACTTTTAAATTATGTATTAAAATTCGACATTTTGTCCTACATGAAGGAATTTCTCAAAGGACGAAACATCAGATTTTATTAAATTAATTTTAAGTTTTTCCAATAATCGTCTGAATTTTTATTGAACTACTTGCTGATTTGAACCCAAAGAAGACGAATTCAAATTCGTTTGGATATAGAAAAGTTACATACAAAGGGGAAGTACATTCATTTTTCTCTTAATTATTAACAAAAATTATTTATAAATTTGTTGCTATTGCTTAAATGATCTGATAAATATGTTGAGTATTACGTGTTTTTATGCAATGTGACAATTATCAGAAAATAAAATTTTAGACAGCGTCTTAAGATTTTAGAGCTATACGAATGGATGGAACGTGAAACTTCTTCTAATCATGAAATTCAATATTCTGGCAGTTTCTCAGGTTTTACTTCAGTGTAGAAAAAAAAAACTTAAGTTAAGTTAAGACTAAAGTAGTACTGTGAGAAAAAAAAAGAAAGTCGTGAGTTTTATTACAGTTAACACATAAAAAGGTATATCTTACATCCAGTTGTATAGAGTGACTTATATAGAGTTTAAAAATAAAGGTAATAGAAAGCAAAATTGCTTAGAAATCTATGCACAAATCCATAGACATAGTAGAAATTTCTCAAAACACTGAAAAATTGCACATAATTTTCGAAATTATTATATAGATAAAAAAAATTAAAATCTAAAGTACTGCAATACAAAGAAATGTGTGAAAATTTGTTTGAGATGCACTAAAAATACCTTAAACAATGAATCTTTGCATATTGAAGCATTGAATCCTAATTATGGATTTAAAACCATTAAATTGCAGACAACTTTTCGATATGGACGGGAATTGAAAAAAAAATTTCGTATTGAACTAAAAAACAATGAGAAACCAGAAATTGGCAAGTAGCTGTTTTATAAAAAAAAAATCATGCTGTAAATCTACAAAACCATTTATTATGTAGAATGGAGATCTGTTATTATATGATACCTAGAATCTATGAAAATACAAAAGTCTTGAAGAAACTATGAAATCTACGAAAAAGTTCTAAATAATATGAAACATATATTCATAATACCTAAAATATAAACTAGCGTAAGAAAAAAATTTATTTCTATACCATTCAATAAAAAACTAGAATATTACTTGAAATCTATCTTTTATAGAGTCCTGGAGCATCGAATTCTAAGAAAACCTCCATAGATACTCACAAAAACGAGAAAGGATCCAGAAATGTATGAATATTCAAAAGTACTAAGGATATTGAAGTTACTGTTGAGCTATATAATGTTTAGAATCTTTGTTTTCTGTGTTTTAAAAAAATCATTTGAGTTGTATTTAAATATATTCAAAGAGTATAAATATTACAAATCTACAAGCATTCAATTTTAGAAGATATTAATTTTGAAATCTTTGTAGAAATCTGTAAAAATGCTAGAATCTATGAAAAAAAACTAGAAAAATACCACGACATTATATATTTATTCTAAAAATTATAAAGAATGTTTTCGATATACAACCAATCCATAAAACACCATGGGTATGTAGATATGGGTTTTTAAAAAATCTGAAAATGATTACAAAAATTTTTCAAACAATGTATTTTAAGGCTCTAGGAATTTTTGTGGAACAAATTTTTTAAAAAAATTAAATTTGGAAAATTTTATGGAATTTATTATACTTCCCAAAAATATACAATAAAAACGAAAATCTTTTTTGTTTGTTGAATACTTAATACCTTTATAGGTATAATTTGTTCGAAAATTTATTAAATTCTCAAAAATCGTTCAAACTTTGAATCCAGAAACATCAAATTGTAAAAGTTTACATGCTAATTCAGAAAAATAAAAGAAACTTTTTTCGTTTGTGAAAAAAAAGAAATGACATGAAAAATACATAAAATATATATATTACATAATATATATATTTTATAAATATATATATATAATATTTTTATATAAATTTTTTATATATTTTTATATATATAATATATATAATATTTTAAATATATACATAAAATATATATTAGATATCAATTAAGTGATAAAAATGAATAACGATACCTTCGGCTAAAAAATATCTAATTATACTACAATTTTATTTAATTTCAATACTAAGTTCTGAGATTCTGAAAGTCTATAAACAGATGTACCATCATTTCAAATTACTAGCAATTCGTCAAAATGTTAGAAAACCGTACAATATAATACCATAAATTATACTAATAACGAATTTATTGTTTTGGATGCTGCAAATCTAAGTATAATATATTTTCTAAAAAAATTCGAAAATCCCCTCAAACAATTTATAAATTCGAATTCCACAGCATATTATTTTAGAATTCTATAAAAAAAATCACGAAAAGTCAGAACAATTTTACAAATAGCATAAATACATGAAATCAAAATATTCTGTGAATTGAACAATCAGAAATTCCGATTTTTGAACAAAAGCCAGATGTCTCAAAAAGGAAAACAATGAGCGTTGCAAGTTAATTTCCAAAAAGTTCTGATACCCAAATCATTTCAGATACACATAATTATACAAATATTCACCAATCTTTATTTTCTTTTCGACATTTCCCCTAAAAAAATCTATGAAAAATTCTGTATCAACGTTTATATCACCGAAACATGGATTTGCAGTGTGTTGCATAAGAAAATATCTCGGAAAATATCACATAAATATACGAGGAAACGAACCTTAAAAAGTAACAAGACAAACAGAAAGAAATATGAGAATTGTGACGGTCTCCTATTTTCGGCATAAATTCCGCGTTCACGTATCATCGTCAGCTAGAAAATGCGCTTTCGAGGGACGGAAGAATGAGACGAAGTGCTCGTTGGAGCGAGACCGCCACGTGCTCGCACCGTTGAATAAGCACTTGAATCTCTTCTGGCCGCTTGAGCCGGCAACACCACCAAGAAACGCGCCAACGAGCTGTGAGGAATTAGCATTTTCGTGTTTGCATCTTGTTTCTGACAGCACGCGCGTGAAGCCAACCAAGGAGGAGTCTTCCCCCTCCCTCCCCTCCGGCCCCCATCGCCCTCGTTTCGCTTCCTCAAAGTGAGTAGGTGTAAAAATGTGCTGAAGAACACTTCTTCGTCACCGAGATACTCGAAAAATATTTTCGAAACCTTGCATAGCCAAAAAAAATTCCACCGGCAAAAAAAATTGCTCAATTCCGCGAGGAAACGCTCGTTTTCCTCACATTTTTTATGGCAAATTTCGTTGCAAGATTGCTCATCGGGGTACGTGAATTGTAACTGAGTAACGGAGGAGTTTTAAAGAGGAAGCCAAAAAAGTGGCGATACCCGTGCTTGGCCATTATAATATCCTTTATCGATGACGCTGTCGGCACTTGAACGAGTATCGTTTACCCCCCAAGCGCAGACTTGGTTGCTGGCGCTTCTCCCTGTATCTACGCGTATCGCTTTCAAGTCTGTAACGTGAGAAGGCATATTGTGCGAGTGTCGAGGGACTCGAGAACTCGCGAAGAATTCGAAAAGTCACGAATGTTCAACGTTGTGTTTTGTACGATTTCCTGAAATTTTCTGGGTGATCAGATTGTTCGTTACAAGTTCAATGAACACTTCTATTTTTGATTTAAAAGGATTTTCCTAACTGATGGAAGTTATTTTTCTTTACTTTTTTCATCTTGGAGCTGAAGAGATGGTTTAGCATGAACGCGGCAATTTTTCTGACAAAGAAACAGAGGGTTCCACAGGGACTCGGTCCCTCATGTCTCCTAGAAATCTACACAAATGTACGCCATTGCTCAGTGGGCATGATACGCGTCTATTGCCTTGCACACCTGCGCGTTTCATCGTCCATTTCACGCAACAACGCGCCCGAATGTATCCTGAAATTATACAGTCTCCTCCCTAAAGGATCTTTTTTTCGACGGAATTGGGAGGACTACGTATTACAGAAATCACGGGTGTCTTGAACCAACTGTGGTATTAAAGAATTCAAAGACTGGTATTATCTGATTTGATTAGGAATGAGGTGATGACAACTTTACTAAGCAAACATAAAATTCTAGAGCTCAATTTCTAAAAAAACCTCTATATATACTCATAGAAATATAACAAGTGACTTTAGATTTCTTGTATCGTTACCATTTACATTTTTAAATCTTGATGATCTTCATATTTATGATTCACAGATATGTAGTTTTTTTATAGATTTTTCAAAAAAACATTTACTACATAGGTTTTAAGTTTTTCATATTCATTCATCCACCATTAAATGAAAAAATTCTTCTCTTGGTTCTCGTCTCTCGACGTGCGTAGTTTCGCAAACACTCGATGTGAAACTTTCAGACATCGAACCGGCGTCCCTAAAACGTGTATAAAACACTTCACGCGCAGTGAAGATGTTAAAAGATTTCATATTTTGGTGAACAAAGATGGCGTTCATGAAATAAAAATAATACATGGACGACCGTAAAAATCCATGCTCCCTTCGCGAACAATCGTAAATGCAACAATGATCGCAGTGTGTTAAGAGCGGAGCACTTTTTTTCCATTCATGGATATGACTTCCGAGTCGTTGGTATTTCGAGGATTTTGGGAGAAACTTGATTTCATAGCATCAATCTTGGCGCAATAAAAGGCTTTTCAACAGTTGCGCGCTGTAAGTTTACGGCGCGAGCCCATCAATCGTGGCGGCTGTTTAGAGGCTTGGCCAAAAGGTTTTCTAACCTCAATTTTGTCTTTTGTAGCATTTAAAGTCAGGAGTTTATGGATTATGAAGAATTTTTTGAGTTATAACTTTGAAGTTGTAGGTGAAATGTCATATTTATATAGCAGGAATGTTACAAGTTTTTTGATCACTATTCAAAACTCAAAAAAGTTAAGACAAATAATGAATGGAATTCTTGGGAATAAAAAAAGAAAATAACATTGTTGGAATAAGTTTCGTACTTTGAGAATTCACTGTAGTATTTTGAAAATTAATTTCGATGGTTTTCTGCATTTTTTGAATTTTATGAACTATGAAGAATTTTTTGAGTTATAGACTTGGAATCGAAGGTAAAATATCATATTTATATAGCAGGTGTGTTAAAAGTTTATTGATCACTATTCGAAACTCAAAAAAATTAAGACAAATAATGAAAACGATTTTCGGGAATAAAAAAAGAATAGAAATTTTTGGAATACGTTTGGCACTTTGAAAATTCACTGTATTGTATTCAAAATTAATTTTGATGGTTTTCTGCATTTTCTGAATTTTATGAACTTTGAAGAATTTTTGGAATTATAACCTTGAAATTTTAGGTACAATATCATATTTTTATAGCAGGAATGTTAAAGTTCCTTGATCACTATTGGAAATTCGAAAGAGTTAAGACAAATAATGAACACGATTCTTGGGAAAAACAAAAGAAAAAAATGTTGGAATCCGTTTCGCACTTCGAAAATTCACTGTACTTAGTATATTTAAAATTATTTTTATGAATTTCTGCATTTTTTGAATTTTATGAACTATAAAGAATTTTTGGAGTTATAACCTTGAAATTGTAGGTAAAATATCATATTTATATAGCAGGTATGTTAAAAGTTTATTGATCACTATTCGAAACTCAAAAAAGTTGAGACGAATAATGACAAAGATTTTCGAGAATAAAAAAACAAAACAAATTATTGGAATATGTTTCGCGCTTTGGAAATCCACCGCATTGTGTTTAAAATTAATTTTGATGGTTTTCTGCGTTTTTCGAATTTTATGAAATATGAAGAATTTTTAAATTATATCCATGAAATTGTAGGAAAAATGTCATATTTATACATATAGCAGGAATGTTAAAAGTTTATTGATCACTATTCGAAACAAAAAAAGTTAAGACAAATAATAAAAAGGATTAAAAAAGAAAAAAAATCGTTGGAATACGATTCGCACTTTTAAAATTCACTGTATCTTAGTGAAAATCGATTCCTGTTGTGTTTTACATTTTTTGAATTTTATTTCATTGAAATTCTTAATGAATGGACATTTGTCACGCTTAGTCACGTATTTTAAGACGGTAATAAAAGTCTTGAATGAAAAGCTTTTTTGAAGGTTTTTTTGAGTTCTTTACGACTGAGAAAACAATGTAACAAGAAGCGGTAAAATTGATATTTCCTAAAACGATTCGGAAATTCCAGAAATTTTTTGAGTGACACTGTAACCTTAGTTCAGAAATGCGATTAAGCTCCTTGTGGAATAATTGAAAAAATTAGTTATTTATTCCTAATCAGCAATGTTTAGCATCTGTTCAGAATCTGGACTTGGTAAATGAAATGTATTGATTTTATTGAAGGTTTTGATTCGTACTCGCCATACTACTTAAATCACGTGCGTTTGATTTATTTAAAAAATGTTTATTCATCAGTAATATTTGTTTTAAGAGAAATGAATGAATATTATCGATTCATTCTACTATAACGAATCAACAACAACATTAGATTTTCGTTTTTGTTGCTAGCAATAATTAAAAATTAAAATTTGAACGTTTTCTCACAATATACATAGACATATTGATATTTTTGTTACATATGTAGGATCTTTTTTATAAATTTGCATTTTTTTTAGTTTATTTTTAATGTTCCACTTTGATTGAAAAGTTGAATCTCAAATGTATTTAACAATTAACGATTTTCGTTTTATTATTTAATGTTTTTAGTTTGAAATATAATTACATGTAAAATTACTTCTTTTCCATCTATTGTGGATAAAAAACTATGATACTGTTAATTTTCTATTTGTTTTATTAAGTTAACAACACATACGTATTGAATTTTAAATTCATTTTTTTCTTTGTTCTTAACTATTTTCTCCTTTTGTTTTTATTTTTATATTCTTTTTCTCACTTTTGAACTCTTGATTGAAGTAAATTTAATGTCTTTGACTGAGTTGAGATAATGCATAGAACGAAAATCGTTTTTATTTGTTTCATAATTCTTTATCTTCAACTAGCAAGTAAAATTTTCGTTTTTTTTCATGCAATTATCCAAGTTTTTTCATGATTTTACATTTTTGTTTTCTTTTGAAAATCTCAACACTACGTCGTTTGTGAATAAAAAAAATTTGAGCTATTTGAGCGAAATTCGAGCTATTCCATTTCTATTATTTAAGCTCCAAACATAATTTTACTTCAATTGTAGGGTATGTTTACAAACATGCAATAATATTACAAATTTCATTACGATTTTGAGAATTTTTTTTTTATTTCTTGAAACACATGCTTTTGATCAAAATTTTTATAAAAAAGCCAAAAATTGCGTTTTGATTCTTCATAAAAAATGTCTTTCCAATTTTATTGCAAAAATAAATTCCTTTCCAGATTACTGAATAATAACAAAAACCTTTCTACATTCCTATCAACATCAAACTCAAAAAAGTCAGCAAATTATCGTCACCAATTAATCGAAGACACTTCTCCAGCCTCGAATGAAGCGATTAAAATTCCAAAAATGTGAGAGAAAAAGGTGGAATCACTGGCTGGATCATTAATTTGTGGGAACGATAGTGGGTAATTGCGATCCTAATCACGCGTTGCGTCACTTCGCGATTGGCATTTAGACCTCAGCTCAAAAATGGACATCTTTGACGCAACTCGCGTATAAATTACCGGGGACAAGTGAAACCGTCGTGAATTGATCAGCCGTGGAATCGCTGCATCGAAGCCGTTTTGGCGCATGCAATGTACGCCGGTTCTGGGGACTTTTTCTGCGCCGTGTTTTTACCTTTTCCGCCGGGATTTACGAGCGTTTGGCCTTACCTGGAACAAAAAGTAATGAAAATCAATTAGACATGTCGTTGTCTGGAATGATCAGCTTGGCAACGTTGATTGAAAACGATAATTCATCGCACATTTTTGCGCAATTGTGAATTTATAAACGAACCGGTGCTTGTTAAAGTGTATGTGAGAGAATCCTTTAAATTTTTCGCAATGCTTTGAGTGACTCGAGGCATCGTACTTGGATTATATCGTCAATTTTGGAGGCGGTGACTGGTGATGTTTTATTCATGTTACTGTGTGTAATGTAAAATATTTTGGAATTTAGAATATAATCCGTAAGTTTCGGGTGGCAACACTGGCGAATCTCAAATAGGGGAAACGGCGTCGCTGTAAAACAGGGGACAGGCCGAAAATCGGGGCGCTGATTGGGAGTACGAATTGGCCATCGGCAACTCCGTAGAAAGGAAGAATAATGGCCAATATCTTTGGGACATTTAACGCTCTGCCAATCACAGGGCCGCATCCCATTGTTCGCGGCACGCGCCGACCTCATAAACAGCCCGTTGGACGCTGCATACGAGAATTAAGCCATGCGCCGATCTGCATGCCTTATCAAGGCCACGTGGCCCTTTAATTTGTCTCTTTTAGCGGGACGCTTATCAAGACACACGGCTGCTGAAGAGTCTAGGATCAAGAAGACTCGTTGTTTTTGGAGAAAAGCAATAGATTTTCAAATGCAAAACACAAAGTTGCAAGATCGAAAACTTGATTGTACGTGTGAAATATTTATGCAACGTATGAAATATTTTGGTTGTTGTAATCTCATTTCATATAAAAAAAACTTTTTCCTATGTTGATAGGATTTTTTTTCCTTGGCGTCATCGGCACCATTGGCGCACTGTTTTTAGGTCTGATTATAATTCCACAGTGAGATTTGTGACGCTACGTGGGCTTGTTTATTGAATTTTCGAGTTATCGCGAGCGACGAGATAACGAGCGCGGCATTTCATTATTGAGAGCTTGACCCGCGCGCGATATGTTGAGCTCAGGGACTGATAAATCGCGCTTTTGAGTTCTTGGATACATGAATCGCGTTTTTAATAGGCCCGATTATTTTCGATGTGCCCCTGAGAGGCTCTAAGGCCGAATTTATGAATGATGCGTCGTGGCCAAATTGAAAATAACCGGCAATGAATTGTTCAATTTGTGGTTCGTTGTTGGCAGCATACATGTTTTACACTTTGGACCGTTGTTTATAAAATGGACTTAAGTCTTACACGTGTTACTTTTGTTAATATTAAACTAACTATTCTATGTTACTCAAAAGAGAACATTGACAACCCTGAAAAAAGCTCTAGATCTTGAGTGAATAGACATCTCGTTGACTTGCGATGGTCTTTACCCTCTGCCTCTTAACCTCGCCCGAAACGTACAATCCCGAGGTCATCCTTATCGCTTAAACGCACCGAGAGCGCTTTGGCGTCGTCGTAAAAGTTTCCGCGTTTATATTTACGAGCGACGAAAGCGTCCCGGCGCGACGCCGTCGAACCCTTTTTTTTCGCGGGAGCCGATTCGCGAAATTAACGTTCATGCGTTGCGTAAACAAAGTTAAATTTACTTTCTTTATTTAACAAACGTGAAACCGTGTATTTAGTCTCAAGATATAAGAATTTCCACGTTCTCCTTATGCTGAATATTTTCTAAAAAGCGTTAAAATTCCGTCCATATTTCATTTTTAATTGATCAGAGACGAAAAATTCCTTCCACTTCCAATTTCCTGCGAAATAGTTTAAATTTGTAACGCAATTTCACGAGATTCTGAGATTTCTCCTCGAATGGAAGACCCCCCCCCCCCCGCGCATTTTTCAGACAGCGAAGCGAGCGCCGTTTTTAATTAAAAACGCTGTACTAATTCACGGTATACTTGGGCGACGTAAATTAATCGGGCGCAATCGGAGCCGGGAAATTTACCGAAGCAATCAATTCTAGAAAACCAAAGCCACGCGTTTTTCAACGCAAAAAATGCGTGTTTTTTTAATTCCCCTGGAAGGGGGCGTACACTGGCGGTGATTGAATGACCAAACAAACGTTGTAAAATCACTGGGGGAGGCGGAGGACGAGCATCGTCATTCCCGTCGTTACCCTGGGAACTCGAGGCCATATCTCAATGCGCGGAAGAATGAAATTCCGCATTTTTCAAGTTCCCACGTAGCGAGGCGCTCCGACAGATTTAAGAGTTTGATCGAGAACGAAATTTTGCAATGTGGGTTCATCTGTGAATTTATTCGTAAGAATTTTAGTGAAATTCGTTTTTATATGTAGTCGCTCGAGTTTTAGGAAGTGAATTTAAAAAAATTATTCTTTTTTCGATGATTTTCCGAAAGTGAGTTTAAGTTTCGTTGATTAACTTGTTAGTTGGAGTATTTTTTTGATCCAACTTACGTGCAAAAGGTTGGAAAATATTTTGAATTATTTTTTCTGGTCTGCTTCAGCCTGTCATGACATTGAAGAATATTTTGTGTTTGTTCGGTAAGCTTCTTAAATTCAAAATGAAATCAATTAACAACGTACGAAAAATGTGCTGTTTTATTTGTACAACAATATATTACTTCAAAACAAACTTTAATACTCTAATTTTTTAATTCGGAAAATTTTAGAGAATTTTCTTCCACAAAATGATGTGCAAAAGCTGTCTTTAAATAATGGCTAAAATTTAAACCTGTTTTAAAAAAAAAAAAAAACAAACAAAAATGATTGTATTGGTAGATTTTTTTTTTAGTAAATTAAAATTGATTATCTCAGTATCATGATATTCGATGCGACCATTTTTTTCAATTTATTTATAGTTATTAAAAAATACCATGAAATTTCTACTTCTTTGAAATTACAAACAAATAAAAAAATATAAATATTTCTAATTACTATTTTGAGCTGAATTGCAGTTTTTTATTTCAATATAATATAGGTTTATAAAGTCGCCAAAAATTATTTACAAAGTAATGATATACACAGAATGTCAGTTTAATAATGGCAATTAAGTAATGTATATTTGAACAACAATTCATTTATTCTAAGAAATTGTACTAGGTAAGCTTATCATTTAGAGAAAATACAAATTTGTGAACAATAGTCTATACTTTATTCTACGAGATGGTGAATACTTACAGATATGGAATTATGCATAAATTGCAGCCTGCCTATTATTGTTTTTCCTTTTACTACTTCCATGATTTTTGTAAAAATGTACAAGTCATTTGAATAAACTGTCTTGAGATTGACGTGTAATAACATAGTTGCAATTCGCAATTATCATCAAGAATATGAAAGTTCAGTCTGGCTATACATTTTTTTTCTATAATAAGAAGTGAGAATAAAAATAAAAAAAAAGAAAAAGAAAAAAATATACAGGGTGTCCCAAAGTTAACAATTAATATTTCAAGGGTTTATAGTATGTGAAATTCCAAGGCAATTCTTCCTTTATCATTTTTCACAAAACTCAAAATCAAACAAGATATTAGAGTTTGGAATTTAACTAATAAACACGTTCTTACGAGGAGTGAGGATGAAAACCACGAATTAAAACCTACCAAAATTTTCTGCATATTTTTCTGAGTAGAAAAGTCCTTTGCAGTTTTTCAAAAAACTCAAAATCAAAAAAGATATTCGAATTTGAAAT